>WEKX01001604.1:6540-18751 GCA_013390025.1 Pitta sordida | reverse complement strand
AAGCAGTTCAACATCTTTCTTAAACTGGAGGTCCCAGAACTGGACACAGTACTCAAGACGTGGTCTGACCAGTGCCAAGTATAGGGGGAGAATAACTTCCCTAGTCCTGCTGGCCACACTATTCCTGATACAGGCCAGGATGCCATTGGCTTTCTTACCCTACTGGGCACACTGGGGGGCACGGCAAGGCCTGGGTACACGGCACAGCGCGGGGACGCAGCACCTGGACTCCTCCACTCACCGCTTGCCCCCCACCCTGGCGGAGCACAGCCAGACAGCTGAAACAAACCCTGCTCTCAGGACCGTCCTCCAAACCTTATATGGAGAGGGGGCGTGGCTACCGGCCTGGCAAACTCGACTACATAGTGGGTTCGCTATCTTTGTGGATTTCACAACTGGTGGGAGACAGACCAGACCCAACAGCCCCCGAGTAACGGGGGTCCACTGTATATCAAAACTCATAGCAAAAGAAACTAAATGTTTTCTTAAAATCTGAATTGCTAATTTTCTCATTCAAATGGAATTATTTTAAAGAAAACATTACTATAACAATTTTTTTTATCCAGAATGAAATATCTGTGAGATTTAGGGGAAAAAAGAATACCAAAGCCAAAACTCAGCCAAATAACACTTTTTGTGATCATCTTCACTGTGAATGAATAAGAAGATCTGATGCTCTCAAGTGCAGCTTTATTTTCCTATTAGGAAAATGCTCACTGGATTTAACTTAGCTCTTTTTCTTCCCTCTCTAGATTCATTTAAGGAGCACCTATATTTCACGTCTCAAGAGAACATAGTCTGCAGGGCCTGACAGCTAATAACTTGCAGGATGCTTGAATATCTGTGAGTTCTTGTCTCACAGATGTTCTTCTAGCTTCATGAAAGAAATACCTTGTCATGTTTCTCCATGCAATTCCAATTCTCAACTAATTATGAGTTTGTGTATAGTGATGATCACTCTCATGTGTCACTGAAGGAATTATGAAGAAAAATTTTATGCAAATGAAATATCTTTTCACCAGGAGATGGAAGTAGAGAGTAATTTTTTTCACTGGGATGCATGCACTTATTGGGTTCTCAATTAATATTTTCTGTAGAATTATTCACATATGACTACTTTTTTTTGTTAATATAAAAATGGGAACAATGACCTTCTTGGTCCAAAATTTCAACAGTGCTGGTCAGATTATATCTTGAGTACTGTGTCCAGTTCTGGTCTCCCCAGTTTAAGAAGGATGTTGAACTATGCCAGGGGAGGTTTAAACTTAAAGTTAGGAAGAGATTTTTCACAGAGAGAGTGATTGCACATTGGAATGGACTGCCCAGGGAGGTGGTGGAGTCACCGTCCCTGGAGGTGTTTAAGAGAAGACTGGATGAGGAGCTTAGTGACATGGTCTAGCTGGGGGGTCTGGGGCTGGATGATCCTGTGGGTCCCTTCCAGCTCGGCGTGGCCTGCTAAAATGTGAAGGAACTAGGTTTGCGTTTACCGCTCTGGGATGTGCTTTCGGTCTCTGTACGGGTGTTAGATCACAGAATCACAGAATACTATGAGTTGGTGAGTTGGACTAGATGATCCTTGTGGATCCCTTCCAACTCATAATATTCTATGAATCTGTGAATCTGTGAATCTGAACACATCCGTTCAGTTAATGAACGGGCCAGCAAACAACAGCCAAACTAGCACTTTATGAATCTAAAGGACAGTTTGAGGGCATCAGGGGGCCTGCAATAAAGGAATTTGCAGGGGAAGCAAATCAGGAAGTGAAGGAGGAAATATACAGAAAAGATAAAAATGGGTCCAGTATTGTCTAAAATGCCATTGTACAATACAGTTCTCTGAGCCCTGTGTCTGATCACTAATATATCAAACTTTCTTGTATCTTTTTAAACCTTTTCTTAACTCTCTCTCTGCATAATGTCACTCTTTGCCCCATGCATGTATGTGCTGCAAAGTCTAAGTGGCAGCTACTAGTGAGAACCCTGTCTGTGAGAGAAAATTGGTGCCAGTTACTGGAGTCAGACCAAGGGTGTTGGTGCCCTGGGCCAGTGTTAGTAGCAACAGGAGGAAATGGGGGTTCAAAGTCAGCTACAGGAGTGAAAGGAGGTTGTTAATCTCCAGCATTGGGGTAGGCATGGTGTGTGTCCCAAAAAATACATAAGGGGCTGAGAGGGCAAATGGCATCCTGGCCCGTATTAGAAACAGTGTGGTCAGTCAAACTAGGGAAGTTATCCTTCCCCTGTAGTCGGCACTGGTCAGACCACATCTTGAGTACTGTGTGCAGTTCTGGGCTCCCCAGTTTAAGAAGGATGCTGAGCTGCTTGAGAGGGTCCAGAGAAGGGCGACAAGGATGGTGAAAGGACTGGAGAACAAGCCCTATGGGGAGCGGCTACGGGAGCTGGGGTTCTTCAGCCTGGAGAAGAGGAGGCTCAGAGGTGACCTGATTGCTGTTTACAACTACCTGAAGCGAGGTTGCAGTTGGGTGGGTGTGGATCTCTTCTCTCAGGCTGATGACACCAGAACAAGACGACATGGCCTTAAACTACACCAAGGGAGGTTTAGACTGGATGTTAGGAAGAGGTTTTTCATAGAGAGAGTGATCTCTCATTGAAATAGTCTGCCCAGGGAGGTAGTGGAGTCGCCATCCCTGGAGGTGTTTAAGAGAAGACTCAATGAGGAGCTCAGTGACGTGGTCTAGATGGTAGGAGGCTTGGATGGATGGAGCGTGGTGCCCATGGTTCCATGCTTGTGGGCCTGATCCCTGGGTGGGGGTCTGCTTGGGAGTTGGGCTAGATGATCCTGTGGGTCCCCTCTAACTCAGAATAGCCTGTGAATCTGTGAGTGGTATGATTGAGGATCTCAGTAACAGCTGCTGTAGCAGGGCTTCAAGGACAAAGGTCCTCTGCTGACAAAGGTCCTCTGCTGTGTAGTGGCTACTGCGGCTCCAAAGATCTTTGTCTTACCCAGTCCTAGTGTGCTTGGGGTGTCAATATGCATTCGGTGACAAACTTCAGGTTGAACCAGCTTGAAAGTAAGACAGCCTCAGTTTGGGGCACAGGTATCATGTGGCTGGAGGATCCATGTTGGCATTCAGAGGACCCAGGACTGTGGGATGCCTATGGGATGAGTGTGAGAGTGCTGTGTGTGTGCTGTGAGCAGCAAGCTGGACCAGTAGGGGAATGGGGGAACAATGGGATGAGTAAGGGGACTGTGATTCAGGCAGGGATGCCAGGCAGAAAAAGTGGCTGTACTGTTACTCAGGAGAGCCACAAATGTGCATGTGCCTGTGAACCCAGAGAGTTTTAAGTGCATGTCTGCACTAATTAACCTCTACCTCTGCCAGCCCAAGAGCAGGCAGATTTTGATTATCTGTGCTTTTATTTATATGAGTCCTGTATGCAGATACTGTTTAAGGTGGCACCCAGTCTGTGACAGCCTATGTGGCCAGCCGTGACAGTGTCTTGTATGTGTGTGTTTGTGTATGTCCCTGCGAAATGTACTGAGCTTTGCTTCCATTTCTATCTGCAAACTGGAAAGTAGCAGCTTTGTCCCTCAGCCTGGGCAGAGACACCATGTCCCTGTGGGAATGGACTCCAACGGGTGGCAGGAGAGTGTCCTGTGATGGTGTTGCTGGAGGCAACCCTGTGCCTAACATCCTTTAGTAAAAAGTATTATGTTATATGGTCAGACCTCTTCCACTTCGAGCCCCCCGTATTGTGGCTTCACATCTTAGCGGCATGATTTTTGAACAATGAAGGAGGCCTCTTTTTGCAAATGCGCATGCGTGACCTGGCATGCATGGATATTCAATCAGGCAGCATGAATATGAAACTCAACCTGCATAGCTGCCAGGGCGGCTCCGCTCCTGGTGGAGCAGGCGCGGCAGCAGCCCCTTGGCTCCCAGTCCGGCCAGGGCCACGTTGGGCCCTCGGCTCCTGGGTAGGGCGAGCATGGCAGCGGCACCACTCCAGGCACAGCCAGGCACCTGCCCCACTCCAAGAGAGGATGCTTTGTGCAGTTATGAAAGATTTAAACCCTCTCAGGATAGATGTGCTGTCAGAGACTTTCTCAAATGACTCTCTGAGATGTACTCATTTACCCCAAGTATGGAGAGACCATGTCTACCCACCTGGAGAGACACTGGGACCGCAGCACGGGCGGCTGCCCCACACCACTGTTCCCGGATGAGTGGAAAAGGGATTTTTCCCGGCTTGGGGTGGCCGTGGGCACTGGGAAACACTGACACAAACACCGACACACAGCAGGGCAGTGCCAAAACAGCACCAGATAGCATGTAAAGGTGCGAGGGAAATTTGCATATTAATGAGTTGCCAATCAACGTCAAAGGCGGGCTTCATGCAGGGGGGGAAGATCTGCACTACCATGGTATAGGAGACTTGACTGTACTACAAAACAAACTTATAATATTCTATTTCATGAGAACACATTCATCTGAATGAGAACAACAACTTAGACATTTGTTGGCATACTTTCATCCAATCTCTTGTTTCTTCTAGAGTAATTTATGCCACCATAATGCTTTGATAGTCTGTATGAGACCATAATGTATTATTAACTTCACCAATTTATTTGTGTGGATTTTTCAACGACCATAAACTTCAGAACACATTTAGGAAAAGATAAAATTGTTCCAGCCATGTATGAGATGGCACCATGCATCAAGATTAGCTGGAAGACTGTTCTCAGGAATGCTCTTATATCTCTTCAATTTGTTTAGGAGACAAGAGTAAGTTACTTTACATGTAATATGTTATTTAATAAATATGCACCTGTATTTGTAATTTTATACACAAAATAATTTAAACAAATAATTGTGACACATATAGCCACTTTAAAACTTACTCGCATAAATTAATTTTGAGGTATATCTGCTAATTCATGACTTCTTTCTTTTTTATTTACTCCTGGGGGTGCCCAGGTCATTGCCTAAATCATCTAACATGAGTTTGCTGTCCACAAGTTGTTCACAGATACTTCACGTGGAAACTAGGTTTGTGGGAACTAGGTTTATGTTTACCACTCTGGGATGTGTGTTCGGTCTCTGTACGGGTGTTAGATGGTGAGTTGGACTAGATGATCCTTGTGGGTCCCTTCCAACTCCCTGGCCGGACCGGGAGCCAGGGGAACATGGCGGACCCAGCTGGACTGGGAACTGGGGGGCTGCCGCTACGCCTGCTCCGCCAGGAGTGTAGCCACTGTGGCAGCTGTGCGGGTTGAGTTGCATATTCATGCTGCCTAATTGAATATTCCTGTGTGCCAGGTAGCGTATGCGCAGTTGTGAAAAGAGGCCTCCTTCATCACTCAAAAATCATGCCACTAAGATGTAAAGCTGCAATATGGGAGGTGTGAAGTGGAAGAGGGTTGACTGTATTAGGATTTTTCTAATAACTTTTCAAGCTGAATTTTTCACTCACAGTCCACAGCATAAATTCTGAGGTCACAATATCATAATGTAACTAATTATATGCCACAGCTCGTTTTCGGAACTCTAGGTAGTAAAAGAAATTCTGGCCTGATTCAGCTAAAGTTGTTTCAGTTAAAGTAGATTCTAGGCTGATTCGTAACATGAAGAAGACCACTACAATCCCAGATATTTCTACTGCAGTAAGGAAGAAAATCCATGTGCTCTAAGTGTATTACTGTATATGGATATAATCCAGCAAGTTTGGATAAAAAAGTTGAGTAGACTTTTGTTTATGCGTTGATCATTAAGCATAACTACTCTAACACTGCATTGATGATTTTTTTTTTTAACGGCATATTGTTTAAATATCTAAATTCTGAACATAGCTTCTCCTTACAGAATACTTGTGAAAAAAAGATATCCTGATTATGAAAATCACTCTTGTGGTTATAAGACTTATTGGGAACACAGGACTATGTTCAGATGAGTAAAGAATAAATATGCAGAACCATATTATTTCTTAAACACTGAAATAAGATTTTTCAGAGTATGAGTTTGTCTACTGTTAATTTTGCAAAATACGTAAAAAAGATAAATAGGTAATTGAATAGATATATGCATTAGATGAAAATTTGTGAGTACTTTCAATAATGAATCACAAAGAATGGTTATGATGACACATTACTTTTGCCAACAAAATGCATGCTACCAATAAATTCAAACTTCTTCCTTCTCTGTCCCTGCAGCTGCTAGATTCTTGCCTGCAGCTAGAGCTTATTAAATTTTTAGGGTCCCCAGACTACTGAGTGTTGTAACTTGTCTATATTTAATGCTTTCAGCATGTCATAACTGCATAATCTAATACGTATATGCATTGTAATCTTCTTCTGTCTCTTAACAATTTACAAATTTAATCAAATCAATTTTAATTTAAAAAGCAATGAAAAAATAAGTAGTTTGATGAACTGGTTGAACTGAATGTGTTTTGGAGCTACCAAAATGCACAAATTATAGAGAAAGGTGGTAAAATTAACAGTGTTCCATATGTAAATGCTCCCCACTCTCCATGCTGATTTCTGTGTCCAAGAAAGTACATGAAGATTATATTACACTATGAAGTTGCTAATAGAAATGGAAACCAGCCATAACTTTCTGTTTTTGTAATTATCAAAACTATTCAGTCTACCTTAATGCTAACCTGCAATTATCTCTAAGCTAATGATAAATTTTATATAAAAGATCAAGAGAGACTTAGAAGACATTAAAGTGTCTGTGCTATCTACCGGTGATAATTTGGTTTGAACAGTGTTACAAATATTTTTATGCTTTTGTGGCATTTAATCAGTTTTAACTCTTTGATTTATATAGTTTGACTTCTAGAAAAATCTTGCATAGATATGAGCGACTTGACAACTCTTCTATGCCTATGCTACCATCTGATTTCAAGAAAGTATTCACATGTGCCATACGTAGTTCTTTAGTAAAAAAAGCACATCTTGATAGATATACAGTTGCATTTTTGTACATGCCATTAAGAATGATGGTATTTTTATAAAAGTCAAGGTCAAAATCTATCAAGAGATGAATTTGAGGGAAGAAAATGAATTTGCCTTGAGAGAAGATTTTAAAACACAGGTGACAACAAAGTACCACACAGTCACTTGCTCACTCACATGCACCCAACCCCAGTGGGGCAGGAAGGAGAGTCAGAAAGAAGGTAAATCCCATGGGTTAAGATAAGAAAGAAATTTAGTAATAATTCAGGATTCAATTCTGAATTCTATAATTCAGAAATTAATTATATAATGTACAAGTAAATTCTGAATTCTCCAAGGACATACATATATATCAAAAAGAACATGGACTTTTATCCAGAACTAGACACATTACTAGTTAAAAAAAGTTAAAAAAATAAAACATAGAAGATATCACTAAGACTTTATTTTATAACCACTCTTCTGTTCTGAACAGGTACATGTGCTGCTTTGACTTTTCATATTCGTAGATATTCACAGAATCACACAGAATCACAGAATATTCTGAGTTGGAAGGGACCCACAAGGATCATCTAGTCCAACTCACCATCTAACACCCGTACAGAGACCGAGAGCACATCCCAGAGCATAACACCAACCTAGATCCCTCACAGTCTAGCAGGCCATTCCGAGCCGGAAGGGGCCCAGTGTCATCCAGCCCTACACCCCCCAGCTAGACCATGTCACTAAGCTCCTCGTCCAGTCTTCTCTTAAACACCTCCAGGGATGGCGACTCCACCACCTCCCTGGGCAGCCCATTCCAATATGCAATTACTCTCTCTGTGAAAAACCGCTTCCTAACGTTAAGACTGAACCTCCCCTGGCATAGCTTGAGGCCGTGCCCTCTCATTCTGGTGTCGTCAGCCTGGAAGAAGAGGACTACACCCATTGAACTATTTAAACGTATCCATATGCAGAGAAGTAATTGATGAACATAAACTCATAGAGTTCAAAGCACTTTGTTCCTGTTTGAAATTGTCACTAAATAGAGTCTAGTCTATCAGATATTTTTACCTAACATAGGTAATCTACTGAAAAACTCTGGTTTTTCTACTATCTTCCTCCTTGGAATTTTTTATTTAAACCATCTGTATTATCCTTTCTAGCTTTACTCCCAATTACATCATCAAACATTTTTTTTAGTTTATTGCTTATCATTCTCTTCCCTACATGTAGCAACACATCATGATAATTTTACTCTAAAGACTGTAAATATTGTCAGGCGGAATATTACTAAAATGACTGGATCAAGTAAATTTGCTTTTTCTTCTTCTTTCTCTACCTAATTCACTACTAGACTTTATTTCTTAGAGCAATGAAAATTGTATAAAAATGCTATTTATTGTCTGTCTGCAGGAGCTACAGTTAGTCAAAAGGCCTAAAACACCATTACTCTAGTGCAGTATGATTGTTAAGGAAGACTTAACCAATTTCCTATGCTTTGCCTTTGGCAATAAATACAGTACTATATTTTACAGATCTTGGAATTCTCCTCAGTTTTCTAACCAAAAGCTTTGAAGCTATTGTAGAGAAACAATTTTAATGACATTAGTTTTTCTGTGTGGAAAAAGATTCATTATACTTAAATTAAAACAAAACAAAACACTTGTTAATTTCTTTGAAACCTGCTTTTCAAGGGAAAATGAAATTGTTAAATGCATTTAACCAGGACAAAGTGATTTACTCAAACATTATTTACTTTAATTTGTCCTTCAATCTCATTTAGAGCCTGTACTGCCTGTGGCTGCAATCAGAGCTGCTTAGCATCCCTTGAACCAGATTAAAGACCAAAATCCTTCTTAGTGCCAGCTTAGTGTGTAGCAAATACAAACTCAATTCAATCAGGAAACTTAAGACTCAGATGTTACTAAAGCCAGTGGAGATCAAGAAAAATGCAGAAAACAAGGTGACCCAGAACAAAATATCAAAGGCTCTCGTATTTTTCTGTTCTGGCTAAAGCAATGAAGTCATTCATATGTACACAGAACTATCCCCAGAAAAGAGAGCTGTTTGCAAGTTGAAACCTAGTTTACAGTTTCAGCTGTTGGATCTATTTTTACTACTGCCCATGCATAACTTCTTCTGTACTTTGCACAATATATCAAAACACACTCTACCAATTTACCACAAGAAAAAATACCTCATTTATTTTTTGTGCTTTTGCAATGAAATAGAGGTTAAAAAAACCCATAGAAAAATAGAAACAGCTCAGGATTATGGTGGTTTTGGTATTCTCTAGTGACCAGAAAATTCCCTTTTCAGCACTCTTAGTGATAACATCATATTATTTTTTAGGATTTCATATGATTAGTTCAAAAATTGTCTTTCTAGATGACTTTGGGATTGCCTTGCACGTTGAAATTTAAATGTGCTATTTACTTACCCATTATTGATTAAACACCACAAAATTCAAAAAGTATCACAAATTATGTCTTATCCTGCCATCTGTGAAGTTAATAGAATACAGAATGCAGCTCTTTCCCCCCCATTAATTTACAAGTTCTCAACCAGATTCTTCCACAAAACTGCTAGTAATCCTGTTCTTTATGACATACTTAGGAAAGAGGCTGCATGTTTTTTGGAGAAAAAAGTTACTTAGCATACACTGAATATGTCCACTTTATGAGGAAAGGGTTTTTGTCATGCAGTAGATACACATTTACTCATGCAACAACAGCTTATCTCTTGGATGATGTGAACTGAGACAATTTGTGTCATCCATCAAGCAAAGGGATGTGTGCTTATCAAATGAAAAGAAATGTCTTTAACCAGATGATTAATGCTTTCTTTTTTGGTCATGCAGGTGTGCAAACAGCTTTGGTAGCATGACTTCATTCTCAAAGAGTGCAAACACCTGATGAGAAACAGTGTATTTTTAAACAGCTCATAGATGTTTGCATCTCTGAAAGCAAAATGAATTATTTACTTTGTCTAAAAAAAAATGTATATTTGTTGATTTGTTTTTGTTTTGTAATGAAATGGAAAAAGAAAAGCCAATTCAGGAAAAAATTGAATCCATCTTTTGCAAGTTAGCCCCTTCCCAAATATTATATACATAAGCACTCATGTAGCATAGAATTTGTGAAATTTATAAAGAACATTAATATTCATTTATCAATGGAGAATGGTGGTAACCTTGCCTTTTAAAAAGTACAGCCTAATGATGCTATGTGTGTGGATCCAGGTACTGGTGTTCAGACGTAGTAACATAAAATTAAGAGATTTTTATTTGCTGCAGCATAGCAATAAATTAAATCTTTGCCATATATTCTGATTTCTAAAAATAATTTCTGTCCTTTTACTATTCTTATAGAAAGTTTTAGTTAATTATCTTAGATTACAGGCATTTTATTTAACTTGTGCATCTTTAAAGAAGAAGAAAATTTTCATTTTTAATATGTTCCATATTGAATTTGTCCTCAAAAAATTTAAGAAGTACATCTTGATATTTTAATAACATTCCACTGAGTTGTACAGTCTTTTTTAACAACAGGATAATGTGACTTACAGGAGACATAAGCTTCAGGCTATAGTACAGTGCAGTATTCTTGTGTATAAATTAGAAGTATAAAGACATATAGTCTGGATTTTTCAATAATTTTTTGATTTGATATGATGTAAAAGGCAGCAACTATAGTACAGTAACTATATATATGTATATATATTTTTACAATAAACAGGAACAAAATCAAAACCAAATCGACTATCAAAAAACCCCACCCAAGTACCTAAACCTCACCAATTGAGTGGTTTCACTGTGAACCTATTCTAGGAGCTTAGTCTTTCCTTCTATAAATATCTCTGTTGGGAACATTGATGAAATCTCTTTACATGGTCAAGATCCAACTGTACTGAACGCAAATAGCACAATGTTGTGCCATCAAAAGTCATGGCATAGAGAAGGATTCTCAATACCGATTAATACATTGCAATGAATGGTCAGATCAGTGTTAGGTTTCTAACACTGACATT
This sequence comes from Pitta sordida, assembly GCA_013390025.1. Taxonomy (NCBI): domain Eukaryota; kingdom Metazoa; phylum Chordata; class Aves; order Passeriformes; family Pittidae; genus Pitta; species Pitta sordida. Next base: position 7,821 of record WEKX01001604.1, on the reverse strand, counting down.
TCCTGCAACTGATATCCGAAATGTTTATTACAGAATGCATACTAAAATGAATTTTGGCACTAACAAAAGAAAGGAGACAAACATCTTCAGGACATAAGATCCAAAGGCTGCATTAATTTCTTCATGTAGAGTGAAATCCACTTTCGTAGTGGTGAGTGTCCCCACTTCTCGCATGTGAGACCAGGGGGTTTGATTCCCGCCGTGGAGGCAGTGGTAGCATTTAAGAGTTGGACTTGATGATCCTTGTGGGTCCCTTCCAACTCAGAATATTTTGTGATTCTGTGAGACTTAAGTTACACATTTGACTCTATCTCATTAGTTCCTTAGTTTTGCTTCTTCTGCAGCTACAGGAGGAAAAATTTTTAATGCCAAAGTTTTTCATTAGAGGTTAAAAATTGGCATAAGCTTCTTCAGCATGGCCCACAGTGTTTGAATCCATACCTTCTTAAGAAAGATTGCTCATTTTAGGTTACAGTCAGCCCTTGAATATCATGGTACCACAGATCTTGGCCCCCGCCCCCCCGTGCAGCCCTCCATCAGTGAAGACTAGTAGCTCATTAATATGCAAATTTGCCTCCCCTACCCCCTGGCACTCCTGTGCTGTTTTGGAATTGCCCTACTGTGTATCAGTGTTTGTGTCGGTGCTTCCCAGCACCTGTGGCCACCCCACGGAAAAACACCATTTCTGCTCAGTTGTGAGCCACTCAGTTGTGTCTCTCCAGGTGGGTAGACCTGGTCTCTCCATACTCAGGATAGACATCTACCCCAAGAAAGTCTTGAACATCACATCTAACTTGAGAGTATGTAAAACTTTCATAACTGCACACAGCCTCTTTTCTCTGAGTGGAGCAGGGTAGGCGCGGTGCCGGGTGGACCTGCTACAGCCGTTTTGCTCTGAGCAGAGCAGGATGGGGTGGGCCAGGTGCAGCCTGGGCGCGGTGCCAGTAAAAGTGCTGCAGCTGGCTCACTCAGAGCAGAGCAGGGTGGCCCCAGTGCGGGCAGAGCAGTGCACCCATGGTCCGTGTGGCACGGCATGAGGGTTGATTTGAATATTCATGACTGTCTAATTTGAGTATTCATGGTTGTCAGTTCACGCAGACAAAGTCGCGAAATGGGCTTCATCAATTGCTGAAAGATCATGCCACATAGAGGTAGAGCTGCTATCTTTAACACCCGTACAGAGACCGAAAGCACATCCCAGAGCGGTAACACAAACCTAGTTCCCTCACAGTCTAGCAGGCCACTCTGAGCCGGAAGGGACCCAGGATCATCCAGCCCTAC
>WEKX01001603.1:0-31282 GCA_013390025.1 Pitta sordida | reverse complement strand
TGTGTGTGTGTGAATTTCCACTTCAGTTTTGCATATTAATAACAGATGAATTGATTAATGATCTAAATCAATAATCTCTGGCTCAAAATTCCCTGCTCTTCTAAATCATGATTATAAAGCCAAGTACAAAGCAAATTTCTTGATGAAAAATACTGTAGAAGCTGTGTTGTGAGAAAGAAGCAACACTAAGTTTCAGTAGGTCTTCCAAAGCTTTCAATAAAAGCCTCTTGCTGTACCTGAGATCACACTATATATTAAACTTCATAGTGGATCATGCCACTGCTCTGTGACTTATCAGTCAAGAATTACATAATCATAGAATCATTTAGGTTGGAAAAGACTTCTAAGATCATCAGGTCCAGCTTTTCACCAAGCACTACCAAGTCCACCATTAAACCATGTCCCCATATTATTATCTTTTAAATAATTCTAGTGGTGGTCACTCCCCTGCTTCCCTGGGCATTCTGTTCCAGTGTCTGACCTCTCTTTCAAGGAAGGAATGTTTCTCCAATCTAAACCTCCCCTGGTACACAACTTGAGGCCATTTCCTCTTGTTCTGTCATTTGTTACCTGGAAGAAGAGACCAATCACCATCTCACTACAACTTCCTTTCAGGTAGATGAACAATCCCCTTGAGCCTCCTTTTCTCCACGTTAAACAACCTCAGCTCCCTCAACCACTTCTCATAAGACTTGTGCTCCTTTCTCCAACCTCAATACCCTTCTATGGACTCTCTCTAGAACCTTAGAGCCACAGGATTTGGGGTGTGGCTTCATCAGTGCTGAGTACAGGGGGATGGTCACTGTCCTAGTCCTCCTGCCCACGCTATAGATCACAATTTTGAAGAATTAGATGGGAGACGTTCCCACTCTGATATTTATTGATCCTTTTTCTGCTGAATATGGAAACATGCTCCGGGTCAAAGTGTTTCACTACATGCTCAATATAGACACAAATGAGAGCCGAAGTAAATGGAATTCCAAGGGACAAAACCAAGATATCTTTTCACTGTAACTAAAACTGTAACACATTGAATATCTCTTAACTTCCAGTGTGATTACTAGACTCTTAATAGACTCTTATTAGACTTATTAGACTCCTATTAGACTCATAACAGGCACCATTTCCTGTTATGCAATTAATTTCACCTTGCTTCATATTTCTTGATCAGTAAAGAGTGTAAGATTGTTTTTGACAAAGAGTGTTTCACACTAATACATGCCAGAAACTACCATAGGAAAGAATCACATTAGGATTAGGTTTGTCTAAAGCTCCAGGCATTCAAGATAATAGGCTGTAGTTATAATACTTAGGGCTATACAATTATGAAAGACTTTTTCCACACCACAGTAAACAATACAACACCATACTTATACAATGAGCACCATTTCCTGATCACACTGTTTCACCCTTCTTCTATAGCCATGGACAGTGATATACTCTTGTCCACACTCTGATTCTGTGTGAATATGCCCTGAGTAATTCTAGTCAATTGTTCCTTGAGATTTGATTTGGTTTAAATTCTATTTTAAACTTGAATATTGTCATTATCATAGAATCATTACATAAAATGGTTTACCTTAATAATAATTTAGTTCCAAACGCCCTGCCAGAACAGGGACACCTTGCACTAGAACAAATCACACAAAGCCCTGTCCAACCTGGCCTTTATCACTTCCAGGGATCCACAACTTCTCTGGGCAACTTGTTCCAGTACCTCACCACCTTCACAGTTAAGAATTACTTTTAATATCAAAGATAATCTTACGCTCTTTAAAGCCATTCCCCCTTGTCTTAGCACTATAGATCCGTGTGAAAAGTCTCTCTCCAGCTTTCTTACAGATCATCTTTAGATACTGGAAAGCTGCTATATATTTGCTCACGAATCATCCAGTATTTTCTGTTTGCTCCTGAACTCTTAGTTTCAGTATATTTTGTAGCAATGAGTTATACTGGTATTACACTAGTAGTTCACTCTTTTTCTTTCAATAATATCAGCTTTATTGTTCACATGTCTGCAACTGCATTTGCTCTGACACCTCTTCAAGTCCTGATAATTTGGAGTCAAACCCTGAAAATTCTCCCCAGAATATGAGATTAGGTATCTACAGTTTAGGGACAGAATAAACTATTCACAAAGGCATTAAACATTTCTCCTGTACATAACAATGCTACCAGCATGAGAGAAAAATTAGCTTATTAATGTCATATGAAGTCTAAGAGTTCTGAGAGAGTCCAATCTGGTATCACATTCTATTCCTCTTTTATGCTGAAGAAACTGTGTTCTCTGATGTAACGCTGCCAATCCCCTTTTCCATTTTCTGTTACAGCTAGAGTAATTTTTATGTATCTCATGCCCTTTGGGTCTAAAATCTTCTTAGTGGTACTTAGAAGCCAAGTTTCTAGGTGCCTTTGAAATACTATAGAAAGCCAAATAGATTGTCCAGGGTTCCATTTACCTTGTATCTATTTGAAAAGAACATTAAAGCAAGGATTTAAAGCCCCCTTGTTAATTACTTCTTGCTATAGTTAATCATAGGACAAGATGGTAAAATAGCCTTCTGAGTCATTTCTATAGACCGTACAAGGATTTGAACTTCTGCTGTGATATGTCTTGAATTTCAAGTTGCACGGAAAATTCAGAACTATGATCTTAATTAGCTAAACACTGCAGCCTTTGGGTTTAGGTCTAATACCTGTGTACACAGGATAATTATCTCCTGCCTTCTAAGAATTTTTTGAGCACAAACTGGCAAGTAGAAGTTGTTTCAATTATAGGACAGAAAGTCCAATAGGTGCAATATTGCTCTGTGATATAGATATAGAAAAATTAATTCCCTGATTTAGCATGGACTCCCTGTGTGATACAAGGCAAGGTATGCAGTCTCAGTGGTGGCATCTATAATGAATGTGAGCTGACTGATCACAACGATGTCATATGCTAATATACTCTAAAGACCTGGTGTCAGCTATCTACCTTGTCCTTGTAAGTAATCAGAATTAGGACTAACTAAAAATCCTGCTTTCCCTTGTGAATGGTAAATCAGTACCTTCTAAGAATGTTGATCTCTCTTGCATGAACAATAGTAGTCCTGTGATATCACTGCAAAGGCAGGCAAGAAATATGAAAATGGCTAGACACATTCTGCTGACACAATCTTAAACAGCGTCAGGGGAGATTTAGACTGGACATTAGAAGGAACTTTTTCACAGAGAGGGTGATCTCTCACTGGAATGGGCTGCCCAAGGAGGTNATAGGTGGGATGGTGTGTTGGTAGCAGGATGGCAACAGGTTAAGTAACAGGTTTGGCTAGGTTAGGTAATAGGTGATAGGTTAGACCTGATGACCTCTACGGTCTTTTCCAACCTTACTGATTCTGTGATTCTGTGATTCTGTGCTGGGGTGGGTCTGATCTCAGTTCAGATAATGGTGCCTTTGGATGCACTTTACAGTGCAGGAGGTACTAGAGATTTTCCTACTGTGTACAACAGCTGGCTTCCCCTAAGCCTGGCCTTATGAAAAGCACGGTCAGGTGGTGAATCTGCTTTCAAAAACGAGGGTACACAGGACCTATGTTTTCCAGTTCTCCTGTAACACAATGGCAGGCTATAATTAAAAATGCATAGGAGATATTATGGAGATGAGCGCATTTTGAAAATGGCTCATATGCTATTTTAGATGGGCACTGATTGTAATTGCATCAGTTCCTCATAGTATATTACATAAATTATATTAGATACAAGAAAATTCATTATTATTTTTAGTATTACTAAAAAAGCAGTTACAAGGTGCTATCTGTAAATATTAATATTTGCATAATAATTCAAGAGGAAATCTAATACATCAGAAATGCAACTAGTTGGTGTAATCTCTAAAGCATTCAGGTAATAATCCTCACAGTTGGTAGAATCAGATCTCCAACTTCTATAGGTATGTTCTCCGGTACTTACCACCCTAAAACCATAGACATGAAAATCATAATCTTGCTCACAAAAAGAACATAATAAACTGTCTTTTTTACTAACTTAGACACCTAGGGTCCAGTTTGGTTCATCAGTGAGACCTTTTCTATATGCAAAAAATTAAGTCTTAGAGTGATAAAAGATGAATTATCGATGATTCCACGAATTGAAAACATGAGAGGATGGCTGCAATGTCTTCATTAAGTTGTTTATAGGCATCTGGCAGGTCAGAATATAAATTCACAAAAACAAAGTTTGTCAGGTCTTCTTCTTTAGCAAATACTTAATTTTTTTAAGTTAACCTGACATACAGGTTTATTAATAATCACATTAGTTCAACTGACTGAATTATCCACATATTTTTGGCTAAGGGAATGACAATGCACTGTGCTGAAGATATTTGCTCTATTATCCAATGATTAATGGCCTGAAAGACATACCAACGAAATGACGAAAAAAAATCCTTTTGTTTTGGGTGCGAATGGGATAAAATATTTAAAAAAATATTGAGAATATCAGTTATATGCAATTTTTTCTTGACCTACAATTAAACTGAATTTTATTTTCCCTCCTCTGCAGATCAGTGCTGAAAATTTATAGCAAGATACCAAAGAACAAGTTTGCTTCTATATTATCTAGAGCAGGGCACATTTTGTAGCAGATGACAAATGAAGAAAGAGCTGGACTATGTAAAAGCAATCAAATATAATCACAGCACAGAAACTTTCCATTGTCTAAGATGAGCTTTTTTTCCTTTAATCAAAAAGAAGTCATACATAGTATAAGCCTCATAATGAAGAAAAAATCACAATGATCCCCAGTAGTAAACCAAGATGTTTTTCCATGATATTACAGCTCATTATAAATTCATCTCTTTTAAAACACATTTTACAGAAATCATAGAATCATAGAATTGTTTAGGTTGAAAAAGCTCTCGAAGATTATCTAATCCAACTGTTAATCCAACACTGCCAAGTCCACCACTAAACCATATCCCAGAGTGCCACATCTACAAATCTGTTAAATATCTCCAGGGATGGTGACTCAACCACTGACCTGGGCAGCCTTTTCCAATGCTTGGCAACCCATTTGGTGAAGAATTTTTTTCCTCATATGCAATCTAAATGTCTCCTGGTGCAACTTGAGGCCACTTCGTCTTGTTCTATCACTTGTTACCTGGAAGAAGAGACTGATCTCCAACCCATTGACAGCTCCATCCAGCTCCATAACTTATATCTAGGTGGTGTAGAGTTGTTGACCATTTCCCCTTGGATTACAGGGACTTCACTGTGATCTTCATCCCTGTCTTCCAGCTCAGAGGGCTGGATACCTGGGAAAAAACTGGTCTTACTATTACAGACTGTGGTGAAGCTATTATGTACTTCAGCTTTTTTCTCAGCCTTTGTCAGTAAATTTTTTCAGGTATTCGCCTTTTTCTCCCAAGTTTCATTGTCTTTAATGAAATAAATACAGTGTGGAAAATACAAAATAAAGCACTGGAAAAAAAAAAAAATAAGGCACTAAAAATAAGTTCACCAAAGCAGTAAACCAGAATAAAATGAATAAAACCTGCAAATGTCATCTTATTAAGTAGAATTCCACATAAAAACTGCCTTAATAAAAAATAAAATATTAGAAAGGTCAAGCATAGGGATCTCAGTATTTGGAAAATTTGCCCTTTGTACCTTTTACACTGCATACATGAAAGAAAAAAGGACAAGCACTCAAAGGCTAAAAATACAGTGTCTTAGCACAGAAAAACCAAAGGGATAAAGAAAATGCAAAAGATCACAGCATTTGGATAAAAGCCAGTCATATAAAGATATTAGTACAGAATAATAGAAGAGACTGGCACACATCCCAAATCAATTATGGAAGATTACTACAGCATAGGCCAATATACTTGCCTTCAGAAAGCCTAAAATAGATAACAAAATTCAAGAACAACTACAAAAAAAAAGAACAAAATGTGAATTTGGGAAGATAGGAGGAAAATGAAGACAATATTAATTATAAATCAAAGGAAGACAAAAATATGTTATGATTTCACTACTTCTGTTTGACACCTCTGCATGACCTACACAGAGTCTCAAATTACTGATCATAGACTGTGTCTAACACAGTAGTTCATTGGGTATGGAATATAGAGACACTTCATCCTGTAATCACATAGATTATCACTTGATGTTCAGTACTTCTGAAGAGATACAATCTGATGTAAACTCTAAAAAGCTTAATCTACTCAAACTGTGAGATATCCTTACCAAATCAAACATGTCTAACATGATGGATGCCCAGTTTTTAAATTAATGCTTAAATTCTGGACACTAACACAAAACTTCAAATAAACTCCTGCTCATGAATGAATTACAGTTGTAAATAAGCCTAGAACCATTTCCATCACTCCCTCAAAAAGTGAAAAATGATCACCTCGGATATCTTAAAACTTGAAATGAAGGTAAGGTAACCCATAAATGTTGTGCGTGGCAGTTCAACATACATGAATAACTGGTTACTGGGGCTATAGCTAAAAATTACTTACTTGTACTACAGCTAACAATTGTCAATTGCATTGAGACAGTATCTGAAAATACCAACAGGAAGTAAAGCTAGTCTCCTACTGTCCAACTTCTATGAGTAGCAAATTACCATTGTTGATTCAGTTCTTTAAACTGTAGCTCCTTCCACTGGAATTATGTAATGAATTCCAGGCTAAGAATGCTCATCTTCCTCAGATCCAATTTTTTTCTTTTTGCTTCTCAAGTGCCTAATATAAGACCAAAGATTCTAATTTTTCATATAAATCTGTGTTCACACTATTTAAAGTGTAACAGAAGGGAATTTTTAGATAGACAGAAATTGCCCCTTCTACATCATTTGCTTTTTCCTCTGTGTTTTCTGCTACAGAATTTAGAATAAAGAATTATTATTCCTTCCGTAGAGTTATTATCCTTATTTTGTTATGAAAAAGCTAAGAAAATATAATACAAAAATGGTCAGACTGTAAGTCATAGACTGGCTACCTGCCCTGCTGTCACAGAGCTAAGTTACTAGAACTGAGGTAATTTTTATTACTGACTAGATCCAATGATGGACGTAAAATAGAACCTTCCTCCTGCAAATATATTTTTAGATAGTGTGTGTGTGTGTGTATGTGTGTGTGTGCAGATGTGTAAAGCAAATTACTCTAACAAACAGTAAATTAGCAGTATTGCGTGAAGAGGCAAAAGTGTGAGCTGTAAGAATACAGTCAAAATGAGTGCATAACTTACAATAAAATAGCTTACATAAAAAAACACTATTTTCAATTACCTAAATAAATTCCTTTTCTGTTAAAACTGTGGTTTGATCAGCAAACATTGTTTGAATGCTTTTGTAAAATCTGCAGTAAACCTCTTAATCTCTAACTGTCAAGAAAGAGACGTATTATTTTTCCATCTACAAATCGTTCTTTTCAGATCTCCGTGACTCAGATGATATTGCTCCAGATGGGTTTATTTTGATACCTGCCTGAAGACCAGAGCAGCAGATTCTGAAGTCCTGAAGTTTTAAGCAAGGATAATTTTTTGTAGGTAAATATCTGTAGATTTCTTTGTTGGAGTTTTGGCTTGATATCTTAAATTTGCACCAGCACCATGATGTGCGTAGTCTGAAACAGCTGTCTGTGTATAGCAGCCACTGTGTGGCCTGTCAGTTTTTCATCATGCATATTTGCACAGGCTAAATTCTGTTGTGGGATTGCTGAATACAATTTACTCCCACCTCCAGTGACTTTTGATATAAGGCAGCTACCAGTATAGCTACACGAACAGCAGTTGTCTCCAAAACATCTTTGCAGCACAACAAATAGTGCCATGGTTCTTATTTAAACTGTGGGTGGAGAATGGTAGTACGTAACGCAAACATGTCTAAATATGTGCTGAATTGGTCAGTGTTAATGAAATTACTAAAAAGTTCATGGTCCATTTCCCTTCTCCTTTCCCAAGTAAATTTGTGACTGCAATAGAGATACAATTGTAATGTCTGGATATCTACTGTGGCTGCAGATGATGCACTTTTCTGACAATCAGATTTCTGAAATTAGTAGGCAATTTTGGAAATAAAGATCAAAATCAGTAGTCTGGTGTCCTGTAGTAAACTAAATCAAGTTGGCCTTAGAAGTCATGTTTCCAAAGCTCATTTCTAATATGTTGGCTATTAATACCCTGCTTAAGAAGGCCACCAAATTCTCATACACTGTTCAGGGGGTTCACAATGGCTAACAAGGAGCTCACATGGCCAACCCCTGCAGTTTCCATTGAAATGCTGCCAGAGTGGGCATATAGTAGAGCCTCTAATGCTTTGTCCTGCTGACCTCCCCCATCCAGGGCAGCTTCTGAGCAAGCAAAGTGCAGAAGAAAGGAACTCAGGAAGGAAACAGAATGGTAGCTAATGCAGTTTGGTGAGACTGAAAAACTTTTTATTGCTCATAAAGTATCCCTGGTACTTATACCAGGAGGACACATGAACAATGCCTTATAAGTTTAATGTAAACTGTGGAACTGTGAATCAAGCAGTACCACAACCTCCTGCATCACTGTAATCCCTGAGGTCTTTCAATTGATCATATCACAGAATTTTCATTGCTTAGTCAAGGTTCTTTTCCTTTTACACGAATCTGTAACATCAGCATGCAAAGTCATTGCCCACATGCAATGGGACAGTGCAGCTTTGCCAGGAAGAAGCAGAGAGAGAATTTTGTAAGACATTTTAGCCGAGTGAGTTAAATGCTGATTTGTACTCCCATTTGTTACAGAGGAATTTTGTGCAATGTGACATTGGACAAATAATTGTGGCCAGTGTTTTCCTTTTCTGTACAGTGTGAATGCTAACAAACACCTAGAGAGCTTTCAGAGAAAGGCTCTGATAATTGGACCATTTTTGTAAAAAACTCTTGAAAATGCAATGTCCTTACTAACTCCAGAGAAATGCTAAACAAGGGACTAGAGCTGAGACATGCACAGGCTTACAGAGCTGCCATGCAAGTTATCTGCATGCTACAGAATTGAGAATTGCTGAAAGTTTCTCAGAGCTAATAAAACTACCTATCAATTATATGTTTGCTCTTTTTTTCCTACTGTGTGACTCTCTTTTCAAATTGTTTGAACTGAAATGCAACATTCCAAGTGTTTGCCTCAGGCTGATGTCTTTTCATTCCCAGTGAATAACTATTATACTGCTATTAAGATTGTCATGCTAAACTTTCAAAAAACATTCTATGCAACCTTAATTTGGTCTTTGGTGCATATCTATTACAAAACCAATTAACAGATAACATGATGAGACACTGTTTTTTCTTTTAGAGTCTCTGCCTCCTTCAGTGCCCAAAATGGAGGTCATCACATAAAGGAGGATTCACCAGCCCTAGTGTCAGATATCTGCAGTCCTAATGTCTACAGCTGAACTAGTCACTTTTTGTTTCCCTTAGTGTCACTAAAAAATGAAACAGGTATTTTCAGGGTGTAACTCAGCTTATTCTTAGATAGACATCTAAAACACATGAAACCTTTCAGAAACTGTAAATTTTTGTCTATGCTACAGACATATCTATGGTTAGACGCAGGATTTTATTTGGCAGATCATATACCAATCATTTAATTTGGATGCTACAGTGGATACTGAAGTATGTCATCATGCCTTTCCTCAAATGGTCTTGGGGTGCAGAAAGATTGAGGTAAATAGTTTCCATTACTTTTAGATACACCAAGATTTATAATGTTCGGTATTATATAGTGATACATATTCACAGATTCACAGATTCACAGAATATTATGAGTTGGAAGGGACCCACAAGGATCATCTAGTCCAACTCATCATCTAACACCCGTACAGATCCGAAAGCACATCCCAGAGCGGTAAACACAAACCTAGTTCCCTCACAGTCTAGCAGGCCACTCCGAGCCGGAAGGGACCCAGGATCATCCAGCCCTACACCCCCCAGCTAGACCATGTCACTAAGCTCCTCATCGTATACTCAAGAAACAATTAACAACAACTGTTAACTTCAAATATAGACATGCATGCTCTGAACTTCTTCAAGTCAGACCCTACAGACTCCATCTGGGCATCCAGAAAATGAGAAACATAGTGCTAGAGACCATCTGTGAGAAATCTGGTTTGCGTCATCTCTGTAGCAACACACAGGTGGGTGTAGAAACCCTTTCACAGCACTCAGATGCCTTAGGGACTCAGTTTTGTTTCCCATCCTAACCCACTCTAACCTCCTAACCCATTTACATTGCAACTTGCAGCTCTGCAACAAATGAATCAAGTGTTCTACAGACTATCTCCCTTTATACTGCAAAATCATGATTCGTCTACTTCGTTAGGTATAGTGGATCCCCTGAAAGAAGTAGTTTGAGCACCTAATAATTGAAACATATGTCCTACATGCATGAAAGGATGCTTAATTAATATTCATATATCATTTTATTTCTGAAATTTTTTAATTCAGATTGGTAACTTAGGTTTTCTTAAGTTAGACATGTAAGTCTGGGCTAATCATCCGTAATTGTCTTATATGGGGAAAAGAAAGCCATTGGAAGTGGAGAAAGGGCAAGAGTAACTAAACACTTCCAAAACTAATGTCTACATCAGTTTTAGACCTCAAAGTTTTGTTTATCTTTCTAAGTTTTGGGTTCTAATCTATATTTACAGCAGATTATCCCTACATTTTCTTATTGAGTACAGTTGTACTTTAAAATGCCCACAACGACTGTAGGTGTGCATGGATACTTCTCTCACTTCTATTTTTCCAGTGCATGTTCTTATCTCATTTTGCCATTCCAAAGGTCTCTGGAGAGGCCTTGGTATTTAATTTAGAAAGTACTTCTGAATTAAAATGGAGCTTGATAAATGACAAAACATATTTTATTGTACATGCTTCTTCCTAGTAAAGCATTGAATTAGTATGCTTTGTTTGGTTTTCCCCTAGGAGACTGATTTAGTGTAATGATAGTGCAAGGTCATTAGCACAGTATCAGCATAAATTCTGCTCAACCAATGCCAGGTGGTTAACTAGTTTGTGTTAATGTGCTGTGTGCATAAAACTATGAACTCAACTCCTCTGTATAATGTGATCCGAAGAAAGAGTTGGACAGTCTGCACATATTCCCACTAATTTGGAATCAGACATAAGTCATTCTCACTGGTGCCCCTAAGATAAGCTGAAGACTTTCATGCATTGCCTTCCAAAGCACATTGAAAATATTTTTTTCTTAATAAGCTGATTTACAAACATCATGTATCTAAAAGAAAAAAATAAATAGGTTTAAACTGTGCTTTCCCCATTACTTATAAATCAACTCCGTTTGAAAAACTGGTTGCTTATGTATGTGGCCATGGAGATGAGGGCACTTTAGTACAGTGGTAAGTGTCCCCACCTGCCATGTGGGAGACCCGGGTTCGATTCGCGCCAGGGAGACAGTGTTAAGAGTTGGACTTGATGATCCTTGTGGCTCCCTTCCAACTCAGAATATTCTGTGATTCTGTCAGTGCAAGTGAGTGATGGATGGTGCATGGTGCCCACGGCTCCAGGGTTGTGGGTTCAATCCCTGGGTGGGTGCTCGCTTGGGAGTTGGACTAGATGATCCTTGTGGGTCCCTTCCAACTCAGAATAACCTGTGAACCTGTATTGTACCTTGTTTTATATGGGTTCTTTTTTTCTTACAATCTAAAATTACTTTCCCTGAAAAAATTATCTATAAATGTAGAGTACATTTCATGACAACAAGGCTGAGTGCAAGGTTCTGCATGTGGCTTAGGGAAATCCCCAGTATCAATATGGACTGCAAAGATGACTGGACTGAGAGCAACCCTGTGATAAAGGACTTGGGGATACCACTGGATGAAAAAATAGACAGGAGTCGGCATTATACTTTCACATCCAAGAAAGCCAAACATAACCTGCATCTAAAACAGCATGGCCAGTAGGCCAAGGGAGGTGATTCTTTCCCTCAACTCCATTTTTGTGAGATGCCACCTGAACTGCTCCATCCAGGTCTGGAGGTCCCAGTGCAAGAAAGACGGCAATCTGTTAGAGCAGATCTAGAGACAGGCTCTGAAATTGGTCAGAGGGGTGGAACACCACTCCTATGGAGAAAGGCTGAAAGAGTTGTGATTATTCAACCTGGAGAAGGCTGCAGAGGGATCTTATTGCTGTCCTTCAATATCTAATGAAGGTGTTTAAGAAAGAAGGAAGGAGACTTTTCACCAGTAAAAGGACAAGAGGCAATGATTTTAAACCAAAAGAGGGGAGATTCAGATTGGATGTAAGGAATTTTAACTGGGTTTTTTTTAGAAAGGTGAAGCACCGGAACAGGTTGCTGAGGGAAACTGTGGCTGCTCCACTATTAGAAATATTGACAGTCAAGTTGGATGGGGCTTTGAGCAAAGTGATCTAGTGAAAGATATCCCTGCCCATGGCAGAGGAATTAGACGAGGTGATCGCTAAGGTTCCTTCCAACAAAAACCTTTCTATGATACTATGGAAAAAGCTCTGAGAGTCAAGTTTTGAGCTCCAGAGTTTTACATTTCTGACCTGTCTGATCTGGGCTTTTTTCATTTAATGTTGTCTAATTATTGGTTCTAAAATTATGGTCCAACCATCATTTTGCTGTATCTTTGACATACAGGTATGTCAATAGGAAGTACGACAAGCTTGCTTTTCAAACACAAAACCACACACAGTACCAAGATGGTCAGCAATGGAAAAAGGGCTCTCCATTGTACTTTGGGCACTTCTTACTGCAAGCAAGAATCTTCCCTATCTGTAAAAGTGTGTTGGAAAATCCTTGATTGGGAAACAAAACCAGAAAAAAAATGAGAACCCACACTATACTGTTCTCTGTCTAAATAAAACTGGATGCTTTATTTCCAAAGTAGTACCAGCAACATGCAGATAGAAAGCAAGAATTGTTAAAAAATTCAGTGTGAAACCTCTTATCCTAGTAATCTCACACTACCAGTGGTAAAACATGCCTAGAATTTCTTTAAAATTCTTGGTGACAGTTTTCTAACTCAAATATATTTTATTGAAGACAAGCAAAACCTCATTTTGGCAGGTGCAAATAAATTATCACAGAAAAAATTCAAGTGGTTAGGTAAAAGTTACTAGGGTATGTAGGCAGCTGTCTTGCTAAATACAAAGAAGTAGGTTCAGATTACCTGCATGCAAATATTTGGAAAGTCCAAGCAGAGGATCCTGATAAACCATTACTGTTCATCCACAGCACAAGATCTGGAAAAGAACCCTGAATCTTTACAAAAAGTCATTAATCACTTGAAATACTTAATATTTATGGCACGTGATTGCCTGTCTCAAGATAAAGTAATTTTGAGTTTACTTCTATTTTAAAATCAAGGGGGGTTTGGTTTGTTATTTTTTCCCTAAAAGACACCATGTTAACTCTTGAGTAAACAAAGCAGGAAATAGTTTGGCTTATTTATGCAAGAAAGGTCTTTTTATCTTTAAATCTATGAACCTGAGAACTGGGTTACAGAAGAAATGCTCTTTCTAAAGGTATTATTTTCTTTTTAAGATAAAAATTTCATAGAATGTAGCCTATTATTTTTAAACCTGAATTGATATCTAAATGATGGTTCTACTGATAAAAACAGGAGTTAAAAATCCTACTTAACTTTAGTAGGACATTTTTTTATTTCATTGTGGCTTATACTAATTTTTTGAAAGCATGACTCTGAATATTGCGTGCACACTATATGGCAGTTGGTACCGTAACTAGGTACCAGTGAGACAGTCTGAGTGATGCAGCAGTTTCTCAAAATTTAATACATCAACATTTTCAGTTTGGGACATCATTCTTCTCTCCCTCCCTATGTGTATGTTGGGGCAATTTTGTCTCTTGACATTTGTGGTGGTGAACTACACGAAACTTACATAAAGCCAGCAGAAGTTATTTAAGATTTAGTAAGGGAAGCAGATGTACATTGAAATGGAGAAGGTCATAGGATCCTTTAGCAGTGCAGGCTCAAGAAGGAAAATCAGAAGACTGGATAAATCAAAGCTGCCTGCAGCTGTTCACAAGAATTGGCCAGACAAGTGGCCTTGCACAACTGGCTGCTGGAGGAAGACAAAGAGCAGCACCAGTTGCAGGCCTGTGGCCCAGATCTAAGGTTCAGGGTGTTTTAATGTTAGTTCCCATGAATCAATGCCACATTTGTAGTGATACCAGGCAGCAGTGCTGGCGCTTGTGTTTGATAGGTCTGATCACCTAAAGTGATCAGTTTCACTGGGGTTTTTCTGCGCATGTTGATGAATCACTGCCTGTAGCTCAAATAGTAAATCTGGGCCATGGATCACTGTACTGCACTTCTTTTCTTGATGTCTTTGTGCCTGGGGCAATTTTCTTAGCAACACATGACTCTGTCCCTGTTTTCTAATTTCAGACCTAGAATGGCTTCAGTCTAACTTTCCTTACATCGTTCTGATCTGTCATCACGGTTACACTTGTTTACTCAAGGCACGTACTTCAGCAATTGTGAGATGTTTTTTTATGCTACTCTATGTACCTCTGCTCATTCTCATATCATTTACAGATTATAAATTGGAGAATGGGGGTTTTGCCCTCATTTGACTGTCCTCCTACATAATCATGGTGCTTCAGGAATTAATCCCCAGAAGTACATTTTTTCAGTTGTAATTTTCCAATAAAGTGCAGAACCACTTAGAAATTTCATCTGTGGTTTGTAGTATGGTACATATGAACATACTTTTCACTGTCACCTTTACAGACCTTTTCAAAGTGATGAATAGACTCCATGAGTTCCTAAGCACAGCCTGAAACCACTTTGGTTTTAGAAAAGCATCAAATCTCATCTTTCAGATTTTTAGTGCTGAAGAATATACAACTTTGATATTTCCATAGGTTTCCACATTGAAAACTGTGTCTTTTACTTCTAACCTTAATTTGTCTATCTCTAGCTTTCACCTTGATATGTCATTGCCCACTAGATCAAATAGCCTTCTAGAATCAATATCCTACCTCTGGGCTGTAGCTGTAACCTCTCTGATTTTCTCCTTCATAAACTAAATGGGTTGTGATTTTTAAGCTTTTCCCTAAATAGCATGTTTCTCAACCTCTAACCAATTCTGGGGTTTTTCTATCGGTATTTTTCACTGTATTATGGTCCTTTCTAGGACTTCATATACAGGAACTTGATGCAGCAGTCTAATAACAACAGAAGAGAGCATAATGCCACATAATCCCCTTACTATAATTGATATTCCCTTTCATAAATAAATATCCGAGGATCCCAGGGAGAACACACAAAGATTTTAGGTTTTTCTACTTAATCACCATAATTCAAATGCTCTAAGAAGAGGATACACGGTACATCTGTGCTCCATGTACAAACTGTGTGACACTGGAACATCGTCCAGCCAATAAATGATAACAGAGAAGGCTTCAGCCCATTGACTTCCTTGATAATCTATCCCTGTACTTTTTTTCTCCATCAGTGTTTTCTAGAATTAACTGCTTTATCCATTAACTGTGAATGTATTTGCTATCTATGCTATCTCCATAGGCAGTGGAGAGAAACTGGACTTTCCATACTGTCCCAGCATAACTGCCTAAAACCGCTGGGCTAGAGTGCCCTCTGATGGGTATCCAATTCCCTTCATGAACAATGAGAATCTCTGTGACTGGGTTACACCAGACGTTTTCATAGGATTAAAATAAGGTGGGATTGATGCCACAGGCACTGGGTGCTGCCATCAGTTATTTTAAAGCATAAGCTGTATAAGGACTCAGATTTACAGTTACATCTAGTATCTACAAGCCTGTCTCCATATTAACACTGTTGCTTTAAATCATCCTACTACTTCCCCAAGGTTTCTGTCATCTTCAAAAGTCATGAGTAATGACTGCATTTTTCCCTGGTCATTGTGGGAAATGCAAACCAATGCAGAAGTAAAAATTAGCCTAGGTGGTGCTCTCTTAAAATGATCAATGTAATAATGTTTCCCTTTTTTGTAAACATACTTAAACCCGTCATTTAACCAGTTTCAAAAATATTTAGTATACATGACTTTCATTTTGTATGATTCAAATTGTGTGGTACCAAGTGGCACCTTATGAAAGCTGTAATCTGATGCTATTTTGTGCCAACCAGATTTACAAGTTAGCATGACAAGATTTTCCAGGTTGATTAATAATAATTATATTATTTTCCTTTTAATTTCTATTAATTGAGTTTCATATCAATTGTTAGGTTTTTTTAATCAGGATCCCAGTTGGGCTGGCAAATTTCTAATGACCTATATTACCATGCTGATACATCAGTATGTCCTTGTGCAGTATGTCCTATGTGCAGTAACCATGACTTGCTGTAGGTCTTTCTATAGAAATCATTCAATATTTTTAATCACCCCAAACCCTTAGAATACAGATTATGCAATGTGCTAGAATGTTTGCCAAAAAGAAAAGAACTAGTGATGTGCTTATAAAAATGTCCAAGCATAATCCAAACTTCTCACCCTGTGACAGGGGGTTCTGTGACGCTTTATTATAAAAATAGTCTTTTGGTTTTTATTGGCTTTAGTACTTTTTTAAGTGAACTGAGAAGCTGTAGCAAGAGTGATTTAAATGCAGGCCTTTTTACAAGGTGTTATTAATGCATGCCAGTTGTGTTGCTCTGTCCCAAAATCTTTCTGCACATCTGTGTATCAAATTGAAAAATCTGGGATTTTTGATACTTGGTCTAAAACAAACACCCATAGTTCATAGAGCCAGGCCTCTGTTTTGGACCCCACAATAACATTACCTGGTTGTTTTCTATCCTGAGAAAAGGACTTGTCCTTTCTACTACAAAAATATTTTTTGCTTTAGAACAAAGAACGGCACCATTCCATGCTTTGCACAGGGAGGAACAGAAATGTGCCATGAGGATACGATAGGAGTTATACACAGTTCCTCTTGATATACGTATATTAAAGCCATTGATGGTTGAATCTACTTGCCTGTTTTCATCCCTGTCTAGTTTATGAGGCCTCATGCTGCCTTGCTTGCTGCCAAGAAACAAGTACTTCTGCTACAGAAATATCAATTTCATCTTACATACCACAACAGTATGTACTCTTGTCCTAGGGTGATTCCATTGTGTATATATATTCCAGTAATACCCCGAGAATACCCAGGTCACAGCTGCAGAGCCTTTGGGCTCATTAACACTCTCTCCCACAGCTGCAGTATATGAAGCTTGAGAAGGGCGCCTCTGGGGGGGTGCTCCTGTTCCACTCTTGTATCAAAGTTGAACCTGGGCAGCCAATGAGGCATGAGGTCAGATAGAATTTAGGTCCAGACAAGCTTTTGGGAAGAAATATTTGATATAAGAAAATTTATATGGATGAAGCTGGGTACAGAAAGTGAAATAGCTTTGGAAACAGTGCCTTTCTTGACTGAGTTATGCAACTGCTCAGATAATGTCAAAACACCTTTTCTCTGATTTTGCATGGAAGTTAATCCGTGCTTCTTCCTCTTCTACCTTAAAATGGCTACTCACACAAAGAGAACCAATTATGGGTTCTAGCATGCTGAGTCTAAGAGAGAAGGAGAGCTTAAGGACACTAAGAAAAGCCAGACTTCACCACGAGGTTGTGGTAAAGGTCAAGGTATTGACCACTTCCTTTTATGTTAAAAGGTACTTGCACTCAGAAAAGAACTAAGGAGACAGAATCCTATTGGCATTTTCTGACAATTCCTTATAAGGCAACTGGAAAGAGACAGATACGGGAGGAACAGAAGACGACTCCTGAGCTCCCCCATCCTCATGGGCTCAGTGGCCTCTATTTGACTTTCTGCTTCTATTAGGATGATTGAATTGGCCACCTTCCCTCTGCTCTACCAATTCTCCCCATGAAATGGGTACCTAAAATACAGTCACAACTGCTCACAAATGAAGGACTGTTATAGCCTTTCCCATTATCTACCACATGGGAGCAGGATTAGGTTCACTGTCAGTTTTGGGGACCATGAAAGGGATAAAGAAGAACGAATTATCCATAACAGAATTGCACCCCATTGGTTCTTAAGACATGCTAGATGTTTCAGTCCCATTGTCATCCTAATATGCTCTCAGAGAAAACGCTTCACACAGCCAGAGGCACTCCTTGGAGCGTAGCAAGACACATCTGAGACTCCTGCTACAGCACCGTATTGACATCTTTCTTCTGCTAGTGAGGCACGTTTCATGTTTTTAAAGGTCTGCCGGCATGTTTGTTAGACTGGCTCAGACTATATGAAATATCTTAAGAAATAAAGTGAGGGAAGGATTTATTACAGAACTGTTAAAACCTGAGTGGCTTTTATTCCCAGCATCTTCCTTTTGACTATTTTTATTGCAGCTAATGCAAGGAAAAAAAGAGTATTGAACTAGCAATTTAATCACAACCCTCACATCTTTGGTTTGGACCTAAACTCCTCCAGGCAGTAATAAAATCTTTTAATATTAGACCCAATTGAATGAGAGTCTAAATTAGTAGGAATTAACTTTTTGTGAAAGGTTTTGGACAGTACTTGGCACGACAGAATAGCCCACATATTTCTCCCAGGGATAACTGCGGGTTATTCATCAATTTTCCCTCTAAGTGTCCTCACCCGGCCTGGAGCAGCTTAGTGATTTCAGTCATTCAGCCCAGCGAACACTTTTACGCGGTCACCGTGCTGGGACCCTCGGGAGCGCGGCCGCTTTGCTGGCGGGGAGCCCCTGGCACACGGCACCCACCGCACCCACCCGCTGGGAGCCCGGCGTTCCCTCCGCACTGGCGACAGCCCCTCGCACCCCCCCCTCCTGCCGCTTCTTGACCGGAGCGGAGACGGCGCGACCGGTAGCTCAGGGAGGGCCTGGGCACCGCTCCCGCCCCTTTCCCCNCGGCTTTGGCAGCCCCCGCCTGCGATTGGGGCACGGCCGTGCTGGCACAGGGGAGGGGGCGGGGGTCCCGGCCCGGCCGCTCCGCACCTTTGCCGAGTTTGTGCGGCCCAGAAGGGCAGCCCAAAGTTCAGCATGCAGGAAGTTTGGAGGCAGCTCGGAGAGTAAGGCGCCGGCGGTGACTGCCGCTTCCCGTTCTGCGGGGCTTTGGTTTCTTTGCGGGGATTCTGCCTTCCCCTCCCCTCTCCCTGCATACAACTTCCCCAAACACACAAGCAACCCGCAAGAACTAAAAAGTCCGGGAAGAGAGAGAGAACACGAGCGAGGGAAGCACCCTCGGCGGGAGAGCCCGTTTCTTCGCAGAGACACGGTCCCGCTCGCAGCTGGTCCCAATGCAACTGCTCATCCTCCTCCTGCTCTACGCCGTCGTCTGTGCGAACTTCTGCAGCCGTCAGGGCACCACTGCCCCTGCCCAGAGCGGATCTATAAAAGCCCTGCGGGCCTCCAACATCAGGCGAGATGGTAAGTGTCCTGCTGCTTTATTTATTCCTAAGGGCTGCATTTGCGGGGGAAACCGTGAGCGCACTTCGGGGCTGCCGGTCTCCTGTCCGGGGAGCGGCGGCTGCGTCCTCGGAGGAGGACGGGGGTAGGTCCAGGTGGGAGCTCCGTCCCGAAGGGGTCGGCTGGGGCGTGAGGGCCGGTCGCCGAGGGTTGGACCCCGGAGGCCAGTCGGGGAGCGCCTGGCCAGGTGGCAGGAGAGAGGTGGGGGCTGAGGGGACGGCTCTGCCCGGCGGCTACACCTCCGGGCGGTCCCAAACTTCTCCGGGCAACTTCGAAGAGGTTTCCTGCGACTCGGCGATGCCCCCCGCGTCCCCGCTCGGAGTGCCCCTGGGTCTGCTGGGCAGTCAATGCCCCGCCAGGACTGGCCTCGTCCCTTGTGATGCCAGGGGATGTGTAAGCACCATGCAGGGCTGCGGCGGGCTCTCGGACACCGCCCGCCCGGTGGGAAGGGTGGTTTCAGCCCTCGTATCTGAACTCTGGTGTGGTTCGCACTAAGAGCCGCAGGCAGAGGATGTGCGGAACAGCCGATGCGATGCCGAGGATCTGCAGCGCGGCTGAATGAGACGCAGGTGCTACAAGTGAACGGGCAGCGTGGCCGTGGCCGTGCCCTCTGGCCCCTCGGTGAATGAATGGAAAGGCTGCATAAATAACAGCGCTGCTGAAATTCACCTCTGGAATAACCTGTGAACCTGTAAATCCACGGCTTTCGGTTTGGGAAGAGCTTCTCTGGCTGGGAAGAAGCCTGTTGTGTTCCAGCTTCACGTGGGAGGACCTGCTTTTGCACGTTGCCATGTACCTTCTTACACAGAGAAATGCAACTTGTAGTCCCTGAAAATTAACAGTTAACGGCTTCGAGTTAACAGCTTTCAGTTGACATAATTTCCATATTTTATAAACCCTTTTCAAAAACCCATTCACTTGAGCCATTTCCAAGACTGTACTCTGTATTTGCCAGTGTTTATTTTCCAGCATGTATGCAATGCATGTAATGGGTATACAGTTGATTTAGGGGGATGTTTTTGTTTCAAGTTTGGAGCCATACTGAATTTAAGAATCTCTTTCATGCCTTTCCTAATCACGAAAGGAATGCATAGAGAAGGTGGAGTTTTTTTCTTAGAATTGAGATGTTGAGTCAGGAAATAAGACAGAATTGCAGTTTCTTCGGTTATAGAAGTAAAATTTAATCCCATTAAACAAAATACAATGTTTCTAATAAAATTGTACATGTGTTATTTCTGTTTCATGCTTTAAAACTATTGTGTATTTTATTAAGCTTCATGACTTGTAAGCCTGCCATCTTAAACTTCATAGAATAACTGAGATCATCTCTGAACTAAATGAAAAAAGCTTCCATCCAAGTCAAACTTCAAACGAGGTTTTTCGTGGAAAACTGCAGTGATTTACTTAGAACACTGAAATATGTTTTAGCCTGATCTTTTCTGTGTAGTCAATGAAGAAATCATTAGCCCCTATTATAAATAAAGTTTTCATCTTAATGGCAGTATGATGGGTGTTTTACTCCACAGGAGACTTCCTGTGGTGAAATTGCTTCTTGGAGTGATGAAGAAGAGAACAAGCCTCTGAAATGATTTGATAATTACCCTCTTCCTAGTTTCAATCGTTTAACATTGTGACTAAGATCTGTACCTTTAGAATTATCAGACAACTTGTAGTAGTTGAACTTTGTGAGTACTGGGTGGACTGATACTTGGGCTGCCGGAAAGCAGCCGATCTATATGGGATTACAGGCTACCTTTCATCTTCCCTGAGCCATGTGCTAGTGCTGTAGTTTGTATACATAGTAAAGCGTGCCCTCACTGAAGTCAGACTCCTCTGCAATTCTTTAATGGATAGTCATGTACTCAGGAGGTAACAGACTTACATGCAGACCCTTGGCATACTGCAGCCTTGCACTCTCCTTGTGCTTGGGAATCAGTCCTCTTGCTTTTTTTCTGCAAAGGACCGAGTGTCCTGGTGTGGCCAGTGGAGCTGGGCATCAGATTACAACGCCTAAAGCAGATCAACTGCTGATCCCTCTGATTTTACTCAAGTGAAGCAAACTGTTGCTTGAGTTTCTTGACTAAAGGTCTCTATTTGTGCAGCCTAAGGTTATGAGCGGTATTCCACATATTGCATGCCTGTGATGAGCTCACAGCCAGTGTTTAGACCATAGTTGGCTGTATGCCACTAGAAGTATTCTGTCTTGTAATTTGCAGTAGTGTTTTTGTGTTGTTTTGGTCTGAAGCAACGATGTTGAACAGCATTAAAGATGTGTGGATTGCATTGCTGAGTGAGGTGGGTTTTTTTGCTTTGTTTATATATGTTTGCAGGCATGACAATAAAGAGCAGGATCTAAGAGCACACAATACACTGGGGGTAAATATGTTCCAAGAGTCTTTCTCAAAACACACAGTAAGGATAAAAAGTAATTTGATATTATGCCCTGGGTTGATGATCATGATTATTATGTTGTGGAATTAAAAGCCATACTGAAGAGGAAGCTAGGCCTTTTCAGCTTTTAAAAAAAATACTATATCTTGGCAAGCTGAAGACCACCTTCACTTTTTATTAAAAAAGAAAACAATCCTTTGGATTCTAGTTTTCTGTTACTTCCAAACAGGATAAACTAGTGGTACTGCATACACAGAGTTTTAATATGTAGGTTTGGTCTTGCTTCTGGCCAAAACAAACCTTTGCACTATGTGCAATTTGATATTGTCTTTCTTCTTTCAGACTAAAAGAGTTTGGCCTATTTGTAATTGCTCTTACTTAAGACTAAAGCTTGAATAAGAAATCTATACATGTGGGCAGCACATACAAAAAAAGTGCCATTTAATGACTACCAAACTTAACCAGACTGTACTTTCTGCTGAAGATATTAAGAATATAAATAACCTGCTTACAAGACTTCCTCTTGTCCTAGTGGAAGGACGGGCATTGATGACTCATCAGTCCAGTCTAGCACTAATCAATTTTTTAAAGTGTGCTGAAGATGCCAGCAACATTTATAGCACAAGTAGCGATATTCACTTAAAGTGTTTATTAATGATATCAAGTCCTTTGAAGTTCATCAGAATAACATACAGAGAGGTGTTCCAGATTTATTCCATTGTTCTCTTTTGTCTCATTTTTTCCAATCTGCAGGATGCAGAAAGTACTGCTTAATTACAAGAAGTCCGAAATTTTGTTTCTCCTATTTTGGTTGGTTATGTGTACTTGGGGATGAAAAGTGGGAGATAAAAAATGCTTATATACTTTTTAATGTTTAGCGGAAACTTAATTTGCTTTTTCTTATCTGTTGTTAAATAAACATCTGTTTAGTCTAGGAAAGCATGCCTAGTCCATATCTTCAGACCAAGCGTCACTATACCTATTTTAAACTTTAAAATCCAAAATTTAAATAAAAAGGAGGACGAAACAGACAGCACAGTGTCAGATCATTTCAGTATGTAAACAACTGAAAGACATGGAATCTGTATCTTCTGATGTGGATTTGAAACCATAACATCAGATGATTCAAGATAACATTCTGTGCTCTTGTGGTTTTCATTACGAGTCAAAAAAAAAAAAGAAAAGAATTTTCCCAAACTTTGCTTGTGCACCACCAAAATACAAAGAAAAATTGTACTTTATCATTTTGGGGAACTGTCAACAGCTTTTGGCTCTTTGATGGCCAGTCTAAATGGATGTGTGCTATTAACTCTACCCTCTTCTTCCATCTGTTGGCCTGTGCCTAATCACAGGGAAATGTATTCAGTGATTTGGGGCAGTATTCTCTCACCAAATAGGTGTTGTTTTCTGGGCTTTATTTGTTTGTTGGGTTTGGTTTTTTTTTTTTCTTAAAAGAGTGTATATTTAGATTAGATGTGGAACTAGATGATATTTAAGGGCCCTTCCAACCCAAGCCATTCTATGATTTTATAGTATTAGGAGAAATTCTTTACTCTGAGGGTGATGAGGCACTGACACAGGTTGCCCAGATAGGCCTGTTTAAGGCCAGGTTGGATGGGGCTCTGAGCAACCTGGTGTAGTGGAAGGTGACCCTGCTCATGACAGGGATTTTGGAACTAGATGATCTTTAAGGTCCCTTCCAACTCAAACTATTGCATGATTCTATGACTTTATGTTTCCTCTATGATTTCATGTTTCCAGGATTCTATGAAATGTCTCTGGTATCCCTAGTGGTATTGGAACCTCAGTTCTGGAAGACTTACTGAGTTCTTTTAGAATAGACTTGTATACATTTTTTAAAAGGACTCTAGTAACATAAAAATGTGTTAACTGTGAAATGGATAAAATAAATTTGATTTTATAGGCTTTATTCCCCCAGCTTTGTCAATTTTGTATAAAAATACGTATTTCAGGCTTCATCACCTTTTTTTTTTAAGGCTTAATATTTTCTTTGTAGTAATACACAATACACTTTGAGCTACAATTATTTAATGTTGTTGATGTCTCTTATCTGTATAATTAACAGTTCGGACTGAAATATCAAAGGATATTGCATGAGAATTCCAACCCTAACAGCAGCAAGCAGCATGGAGGAATTCTGTAAAGAAACTTGAAGCATGTTTTATCAGGCAGAGGTATATCATATAGTCAAATTCATTATAAAACTTCTTGGGTTTTGGAGGATTTGGGGGCTTTTTTATGTATTTGTATGAAACTGAGTTAGGCCAGCTAATTCTTAAAAGACTTGAAGAGGAAACTTGATAATTTTATTGCTTTGATTTGTAGAAACTGAACAGTGCTCAAAATTTTAATTGAATGTGGAGGTTTTTTCCACTGCGATCCCACTGTGGTGTTGTGTGCTATAAAACATCTAGGAATGAGCATAAATAGAAAATTCACAGAGAATCAATAGTAGGATAGCGTTCACCATGTGCTTAACTTCGAGCATCTTCATAATTCCATTAGATTCAAAGGGCAGAGTTGTACAGGATGGTGTAATAAGAAAGCTCAAACAGCTTATACGTAAGTGAGGTGACGCCGAATAAAACCAACTATATTTTATGACAAAACAAGTGTACCAGTATTTTCAAAATTAAGAATCATAGAATCATTTAGATTGGAAAAGACCCCCAAGATCATCCGGTCTAACTTTTCACCTTGCATTGCCAAGTCCATCACTAAACCATGTCCCCAAGTGCTACATCTACATGTCTTTTAAAAACCTCCAAAGGATAGTGACTCAGCCACTTCTCTAGGCAGCCTCTCCCAATGCCTGACAACCCTTTCTGTGAAGAAATGTTTTTGCAGTCTTAGCCTCCCTTGGTGCAGCTTGAGGCCATTTGCTCTGGTCTTCTCACTTGTTACCTGGGAGGAGAGACCAACCTCCACCTCATTAAAACCTTCCTTCAGGCAGTTGTAGAGGGTGATAAAGTTCCCTCGAACCTCCTTTTCTCCAGGCTAAACAACACCAGCTCCTTCAGCTGCTTACCATCAGATTTGTGCCCCAGACACTTCCCCAGATCAATTACCCTACTCTGGACATGCTCTAGAACCTCAATGTCTTACTCGTAGTGAGAGGCCAAAAGTTGGACCCAGAATTCAAGGTGTGGCCTCACCAGTGCCGAGTGCAGGGGGACAATCCGTGTCCTTGTCCTGCTGGTCACCCTATTGTGGATACAAGCCAGGATACTATTGGGCTTCTTGACCACCTTCCTGGCACACTGCCAGCTCATGTTCAGCTAGTCGACCAGCACCCCCAGGTCCTTTCCTGGCAGGCAACTTCCCAGCCAGTCTTCCCCCAGTCTGTAGCACTGCTTGGGGTTGTTGTGGCAAGCTGAAGTGTGGCATTTGTGTTGTTGAAGTGTGGCACTTGACATTTTGCCTTCATGAGCCTCATACACCGGGCATTAGCCTATCAATCTAGCCTGTTCAGATCCCTCTGTAGAGCCTTCCTGCCCTTCAGCAGCCACGTTGGTGTCATCTGCAAACTGATATGAGGGTGTACTTGATCCCCTTATCCAGGTCATCAGTAAAGATATTAAACAGGACTGGCCTCAAAGTTGATCTCTGGGGAACCCCACTTGTGACTGACTTGCCTGCTGGATGTAACTCTATTCACCACCACACTCTTGGCCTGGCCATCCAGCCAGTTTTTCATGTAGCAAAGAGTGCACCCCTGTAATCTTTGATGTCATGCTTCCTCTTTGATCGGTGTCCCACACTGTGAAGGCCAACATCCTGAGTTTCTGCTTTGGCAGTTACAGCTCTGTGTATTTGGAGATGGTGCAGGAGGATGCACTTTACCTTCTGTTCAAACTTCCTGCCAATGTATTTTAACCCACAATGCCTTGGGACTTGATGTTAAGACTGTAAAAATACTTACTAAACACTAGGTCCATCAAAACCTTGAAAAATCACCGTCTTGACCTTTGCTGCAGTAAAATCAATGACAATGCTTTATCAGTGTTTATTGCTGCGAGGTCTGGCTCCCAGTTCACACAAATTAATACAGGATAAAAGAAAAGGCTTAGGAATTCAGTGATGACTTGAATTGAACAGAAAGTCTGTTTAGATGGAAAAAGACTCTAAGATCAATTCAAACTGTTAACCCAGTACTGCCAAGCCCACCACTAAACCATGTCCCTTACTGTTACATCTACATATCTTTTAAATACCTCCAGGTCTGGTGACTCAAGCAATTCCCTAGGTAGACAGTTCTAGTGCTTGACCACGCTTTCAGTGTGGAAACTTTTCCTAATATCCGATCTAAACCTTACTTGGTGCTGCTTGAGGCCATTTGTTCTTATCCCATCACTTGTTACTTGGGTGAAGAAACTGACACCCACCTGACTACAAATCCTATCAGGGAGTTGTAGAGATAAATAAGGTCTCCCTGATTCTCCTCTTCTCCAGACTGAACACTCCCAACTCCCTGAACCACTTCTTATAAGACTTGTGCTCCAGACCCTTCCCCATGTTTGTTGTTCTTTAGATGGGCCTCAGCACCTCAGTTTATTTCTTGTAGTGGGGTAAGATTTACAATACTTATAGTAAAGATACTCAATTAGTGTCTGTACAATGAAAAAACCCAAATCAAATCCCTTAAACTGAGATGGAAGGGTAACTGATACAGATTGTGTAGCAAAAATACAGAACAAAGCCTTGTACATTCAAANACTAAAAATCCACCTTAGTACAGTGGTGAGTGTTCCCATCTCTCATGCGGGAGACTGGGGGTTCAATTCCCACCAGGGAGGCAGTGGTTACATTTAAGAATTGGACTCGATGATCCTTGTGGGTCACCTCCAACTCAGAATATTCCATGAATAATAATGGTGCTTGAGCACAGGACTGTATCTATTCCTCCCAGCTTCTACCCTGGCTCTGCTTTATATGTCATCCACGGGATATCCTACAAAGTGACTTCAGCTGCAGTACATTACTAACCAAGACCATAAGGACACCTGTCAGTATTTTTCAGTGTCTTGCATTGTTTCTAGTAGTATTTGTTTTTTAGTTTTAAAGAGGCTCCAAGTGTAATATGTGTAAGTTTCTGTTATTGTTTCTCCTTGGATCAGTTGCAAAAGATTTTTCTGATAGTTGAGTGTATTTCTAATGTGATGTGACTCACAAAAATGTGGATTGAGGATAAAGCAGAGACCAAGACTGGTTAGACAGAAAGAATAAAAATAGGTGCACAGAATGTTGATCACTAGAATGTGGAAACCCTTAATATATTGTTGTGGCCTTAATTTTTCACTAATTTGCTTGAAAGATCAATTCTTTTTAGCAAACCAGTGACAATAATGCCTGCATGAGAACAACAAGTAGGTGGTGATAATGCCTTGAGATTCTTTGTGGAGATGGATCAAAACAGCTGCTTAATTATGAGATCACAGCAAGGATAATCACAAACAGGAATGATTTCAGTAATAGATCCAGATGTCAGTAAAACGGTTTAAGACCTCTTTGCTGAAGCCTACAGGGAATTTGCTGCTTTGAAATTGATAGAAATCCCAAAAATTATGGCACTGTTTCTTTTTGTGGATCAGATTGTAGACCTGTTCCCATGCTCCCATGTGTTGGTAGTAGGATGGCAACAGGTCAGGTTAGGTAACAGGTTTGACTAGATTAGATTAGGTAACAGGTGATAGGTTGGACTTGATGATCACTATGGTCTTTTCCAACCTTACTGATTCTGTGACTCTGTGATTCTGTGATTCCATTAGTCACCTTCACATTGCTTTGTTAGGTTGCTGAATATTCAGCAGTTGGTACAAGGGGATACTGATTTACTTCATCACTGTCCATATGGTGTGATCTTGGGTTTCTAAACTCCCAACCATGCATCTATTGGTGTTTTTCTAGTAGGATGACTTTGTTGTTTTGAGAAAGGAAAAACTGTTCTTTGCTTCTTTCATCAACCTAATTGAAGAGAACAATTCTTTACCTGGATAGGCTTGATTTTATTTTTGTTTGGAATTAATAATTGTTACCCAAGAGAGCTTAATGATATGGTATGCATTTCTCACTGATCCCCATAATTTATTAGTTCCTGGAAAGTTAAACTCTTCTTTTAAGCAAAATTCTTGTAGTGGTAGTCAGACTGCTCCTAGTATGTATGTGCTCTGCTGCTACATAAATAGCATGTGCAAACATTTGAACCTTCAGTGACAGTTCCCTGATGGTGCCCAGGTTTATTCTACAGTATACTCAGAGTGTCTTGAAGGGTGCCTCTGAGAAATGGATGCAGTGACAACCCCACCTTTGCAGCACCCTTGAGTAATGACAAGGTGTCTTGAGGTCTTGAGTGTGTCCTTGGACCTGCCTGGCAAAGCCATGTTTTGATGTTAAAAGCCCATCTCCATACATACAGCCTGCCTCCCAACAACAGACTTCAAGAAACAGGTCATCCCCTTGGCCACATGACAACATGGAAACAAGCATCGCTCCAGAAATAAACTTGTTTGCACCACAAGGGAGCCTCATGCCGTACTCCTGCACGCATCTGAGGACTGATCCTATATCTGTGGTGTTCCCATGCTGGTAAGCAAAGAGGATAAGAAGTGGATCAGTGTGGCTGCTCAGCCTGCTCTTTCCCCAGTCCCCTAACTGGTCACAGCACACACAGTAAGCCTTTACTGGGCAGTGTTCATGCATTTGATATTTTTCTGCAGGCAGTATCCCTGTATCGTGGTACCTTTGATTTCACAGTAAGGGTTGAGCCCTGGCAGCTTAGAGAGGCAGAAATGCCACCCACAGCCACCATTATGCAAAGACTGGATGTCCTTAGCAGGGTGCAGCCATACTTAAAATGCTGTGGCCTTGCTGTCTTCTGTCCCACCTCCTGTCTACTTTCCTGCTCAAGAGTTACCACTGTTTTTGCAGACTGAGATCTATGTGACAAACTGAGGTAAAATAATAGCATATATAGATAGCCAGTTTTACGGAACAAAGAATCATAAAAACTGATAGTGTGATGTCCTGTATAAAAATCAAATATCTTGGTTCTCATGTGTTTGCCTGAAAATAGCTTCAGTGACGCAGGAGTTAAATAACAGTCTCCTCTCTGAAGAACCCCCCGAACAAAACAGGGAAAGCTATTATTCTGGTTTTGTTACTTCGCACTTTTGTTCCCTAGGTTTGGTTTCACCTAATGCATAAGGATATAGAGAAAGGGCATGAGGAAAGAAATCATAATGACTTGATATGTCAGTTCAGTTTATTTTTTGAAGAATGACTTTAAAGGCTTTTTTATCAATATGTGCAGGATATTTTTCAAGGCTTGAAGATGCATCCCTTTATTTTTGTACAAGGATCTTGTCTCAGGATTTTTCTCCAAAGACTATGCCATTTCCTGATGCTCATGCTATTTTTTATGCCATCACCAATGCTTATAGGACCTAAAGTCAAACCTGGTCAGGCAAATTGCTTTTAAAGCTGACCTTAGGCAAACCATTAGTCAAAACTGACTGAGAGAAAAGAGTGTCACCTGTTTTTCTTATCAGAAGTGAGACAGAATGTATTTCTGTATGCTTTTGCAATGAAGTGTCTGCAAATTTAAGTACATGTCATAGTAGTTTTGACAGTGAATTTCTAGCACTTCATTTTCAAAAATGCCTTCAAAAGTGTTTGGAAAAACCAGAACACAAATGCCCTGAGCTGCCTTCTTTCTTTCTAGGGAGATAGGCAGCCTAGTCACCTTATGCAGCTTTTTCTTCCCTTCCGTTTGCGTGGGTAGGAGACAAGCGTTTCCTTTGGTTATTTATTATAAATCAATATTGTAGATTTTTTTTATTTATATTATACATTCACCATGGCTAAAGCAAAACCTATACTTGAGAGCCAACTACCACGAACTCCACAGTGTTATCATTACTTTGCTGGCTTGATGTTCTTGCCAGTTTAAAACTGCTTTAAATTATCAGATAAAATAGAGGATCCGATGCCAGCACATGAAATGGCAGTTCTCAAAATTGCTTTTGACAGAGGTTCCTCCATGTGCAGCAGCAGCTGGCACAGCTTTTCATAGGATGTGAGTGGGCCTCTTGAAAGAACTGACTAGAAGAAACCAAGTGAGCTCCCACTAGGGATTTGGCTGAACCTGTCTAGGAAATCTGTGTATGACATGCAAGATACACTGTGCTTGCTTATGATGGACACTAACAAAGAGTTCTTACCCATAATGATTGCTGAATAATTTCACATGGGATGTCCAATTTTTTCTGGTAATGTGCACATATGCATAATTTCTGTTAAAAAGCCAGTAAATTTTGACTTTCTGATGCTAATATCTCAGGCCCAGAAAAAGAAAACTGAGAACAGACTGGAAAACTGAAGATTTCTAGTACCTGTCAAATTCCCATGTTTACTATATTGAAAACAAAGCTCTGCCCTCCCCAGCTTTTTACTAAATATATACTATTAAAATAAGGCAAAGGAAAGCAACAAGAAAGAAAGGAAGGGTCAGAGACGTTTTCATTTCAGTTCTTGCCAGAATAAAAACAAACAAACAAAAACACACAAAAAAGCATTGTCAGATCACTAAATATGTGAGTTTAACCTGAAACCTACTTTTAAAAAGAAATTCAAAATCACATTAGGTAGAAAGTTGATTTGACTACACAGCCTTGTTAAATGTATAAAATAAAGAAAACAGAAGAACTAAAAATAGTATTTTATATTTTTTTAGATTTATTGTAGGGCCAGACACAGCAGGACTAAAGAGTAAAATCATGCCTGTTCAGCCAGGTGTATTACCAGCTATGTACTGAGTGCCAGAGGGAAGATGCTTCACTTTCCCGATTTAATATTCCCCTCTGGTGTACCAAGGTGCAATAGAAGGTGTGTCATTGTCAATATTTAGTAAAGCAGAGAGGCTGGAAGGAATTGGGTAGTGTGCTAAGACTTCTTACTCCCTGCTGAACTAAGTGCTCCTTGTCGTGCTGGTGAATGTGGAAGGGCATTCTATCGTTTCAGCGTGCACTGAATTGTGCTCCCTCCTGCCTTCTCCCTTGTGCCTGATGAACTGAAGCCACAGCTTAGCTCTCTGTAAGCAAACAATCTGATATAGTATTGCCAGATTGAACTTTTTAAAGTTCCTCCATATGTTACTGCAGCTCTTGTTTAAAAAACAAAAACAAAAAAAAGATGACTCTGCTTTTTGCAGGATGCTTGGGCTACATTTAAAAGTCTTTTTCATCCAAAACTATTTATGATTGTATGATTCTATAAACAACATGTGATGTGTTCAATCTCCGTATTCCTCACTGAGCTGTGTGGAAGACAGTCCACATGCACCTCATATGAAGTATATATATATATATATTTCAGCTTTTTTTGTCAATACATTCAATTTTCACTTCCTACAGAAGATGGA
>WEKX01001602.1:233882-247796 GCA_013390025.1 Pitta sordida | reverse complement strand
ACTGCATCCTGTGCTGTGACTCTCGGGCAACAGAGAATGGAAGAGCTGTTGTCCCTGGGTCGAGATCTCACTTGGGAAAGGGTCATGGAAGACTTTTCCTCTCATGAGAGAGAGAGGACTTTATGAAAAGGCAGAGAGATGGTTTCCTACCCTAAAACTGGTCAGAAATACCAACTTGCCTGGCTTTTCCCCTGCTCTGTTCCCCCTTTGTCTCCTGGAGGAAAAAGGGAATATGAGATCTGTTGTAAGGAGGAGGGGTGGGGAGAAAAGGTTGCCTTTAAAATGATGCTTCTCACATTAAGCTCTGATCTTGTTAGTTAGTAAATAAATCTTTTATATTCCTCACTTGTAGCTTGCCTTGTTTTGCCTGTGATAAACCTTTTTTCCCAGTTTTTTTTCCTCCGGGAGTGGTTGTGGGTAAATCTCTGGCATCCAGCCAGGGTCGAACCATGACAACAATGTTAAACATAAACCAATATTGGTGGGAATTGATAACCTGCAGGTTTGTCCACATTCCCCCTGTTGATTATTTACCTAACAAATTACGCTGTTACTCATAAAGAGGGGAAAAGAATCTACCTAAATTCTCTGCAGATGGTAGAGGACACGCACATGTGTCCATATCTCCAGTTTCAGCTGTGCTGATATTTCATGAAAAACATTAAAAAATGCTGGTAGTAACAAAACTGAACCTATACTGGAAAAAAGATGCAATAGTGGACTTGTTACATAGGTATTTTCCAATATTAAACAGGATGCTCTAAAGCCAAAGGACACACTGTAGTGCAGTGTCTATAAGAGCTCTGTGTAACATCTAAAATATGCAGTAACAAAAGTTTGACAGAGGTGACCTCCATATGGGTGCATTCTTAGGAGTGAGCAAGAAGTCAGAGCTAGGGAGCACCTTGTTTGCTTTCATGTTCTTACTTACCTGTGATTTGCTGTGTCATGTTACCTCTTCTTTTTACCCCTGACCCCATCTTCAATTTCATGTGCTTCAAGGCGGAGTTGCAGTAGGCAAAGTACCATAAATAACAGGGTTTTAAAGGTTGTGGTGTTTGTCTGGGCAACGCTCATCAAACATCTCTGCTTGAGAGAGTTGTGCTGGTATGTGTAGTTGGAATAAACTGCTGAGCACAACTAAAACTGGAAAATTGAGGACTTTAATTTGCAATGGAGAAATTTAAATGGGAAATTACTGGGGTTTTGAGACCTCCTGAAGATGTAGACAAGGAATTTAGATTCTGAAGGGCCCCATCTTTTGAGATGATGAGTTGTGATTAAAGATAATTTAGCATACTTTTAGTACTACCTCAGTTTTTCTTTATATACAGTATTTCTGTTGTGTTAAATCACTCTTGTTGTTAAGATAACTGGTATAAGTCCCTTCTCAACCCTGTCATGACCCTTTTCCCCTTTTCTTTTTCTGGTTTTAGCTGTTTTTTTTCTTTGAGTGGAGGAGGAAGAGATAGTCTGAGAGTGTGACATTAGAACTGCAGAAGTTATTAGAACTTATTTCCTTGTGAGATTTGTAACATGAAATGATCAGTAGCCTTAACAGTACTGAGCTGAAGTTTCATGGGGTGCTCTTACTTCTGTGCCTCAAATATAAGACAATTCATTCTGACTTCCTGTATCATGAACTGGAACACTAAAACCCGGGCTTGTTTTGGAATAGGACTGCCCTTTATAACTGGACTCATTTCTGTGAAGCAAAATAACTGTTCCCAGAAAAACGAGTTCCTTCTCCATCAGACTTCCATTCTATTTGACACACTGAGTGTTCATTCTCTGGGAATCTAAAAATCATTTTTAGTGATTTACAGACTGCAGTTGCTAATATTTCCATGATCCTCTTAAAAGTAAGTACTTTTTCCTCAGTGGCCAGTTTTTAATAAGCAAAATGTCAATTAAACCAAAACCAGATCTAAATCATGCAGTATATACTAAAATTGGCAGTGAGTTGCTGGCAGGTTTTATAAGTTATAGGAATCTGTCTATATCTGAGGAAAATGAAGAACAAAGTTCTGAATAACGTAAAGGGACTGGGAGAGGTGTAAATTTACCAGGTGTGTGGAAGTGAAATACTAGTCACAAGCAAGTCAAGTTTTAAATATTCCTCATTTGTGTTTACTTTTGCATTATTCTGTCTCAAACAAGGCTTTACATATATGTGTGTGTGTATATGTATACATTCACATTTCCTCTGGTGGGTTTGGTTTCCTTTTTCAGGTAATAGAAGGGAAAAGGTTGCATGTGTAACTCAACACGTGCTCATTCATAACACATATTATTTGCAGCACTTTGAAGGCGAGACAGAGCCACAGAATGGTTGAGATAGGAAGGGACTTCTGGACATTATCTTGTCCAGCCTCTCTTACTCAAGCAGTATCATCTAGAGCAGGTTTCCCAGGACCACGTCCAGATGGCTTTTGAATGTATCCAAGGATGGAGATCATCTCTAGGCCAAGCAGTCCCAGCTCTCTCAGCCTTTCCTCACAGGACATATGTACCTTTATGGTTATTTAAATAAAGTCACTGTGAAAGAGGTGATACTGAAATATTAAGATTATTAAGTTTTAATATGTGTTCTTGGAAGTACTGCCAGGTAATCTGAACAGAGGAAAGGAAATAGAAATGGGATGTGGGAAAATGGAGTCTAGAAAAATCAAAGGACAAAGGGAATTGCTTGGAAATGGATTCAGTGAGGTCTGCTAAGCTGCTAATCTCCTTAAACCTTTGTCTGCACTTAGGACGTTCATAATACCCCCTGTGTGAATCATCTCTGACATCTTCCAAAGACTGAGACACACCATTCCTTTCCCATGTGGACGTTGTTTTCTCCCTGTTCATGAAAACTGTAGAAATTTAATTTATTTTTTACCTCTGCTGTTTGGATAAAAGCATTTGAAGGGGTCTGGCAGAGCTCTAAAGTTGTTGTGAAGGATGGCTTAGGCAGGAATATATACGTGATACCTGAGTGTGTAATTCCTGCTTCCTAAGAGGGCAGCTTTGCTAAATTCTAATTCAGGTCTTTATTTTATGATCACAGCCCTGAACTCTGCTAAGAGCTGTTTCTGGGCTGGTTGATAGAATCAGGGAGGATGATAATCTGAGATAAAAGGGTAAAGTGCAGCTGTTTGACATCAGGGAGGTTGATGGTTCCTAAGGCTTCCTGTCCATAGGTGGAATGTACCGTCTAAGAAAAACGGAATTGTCCCAACCAATCTATTTCTCTTTTGCGTTTTTTTTCCCCACTTACTTGCAGTAGATTGTTTCTGTAGAGGAAAAAATGAAGAAAGCCAGGCTGTTTTCAAAGTGCAGGGAAATAGAGATGTCTTATTTTCTCCAGGATCTCTAGAGAAGGAGAGTAGGTAGAAATATGAGTTGGAATTGCAAGATTTTTTCAATGGAATTCTGTCATATGCTTTTAATTGCATCCCTGCAGACTCTTGCATCAGTTGGCTGGTGGCTGGTCAGGGGACAGGGCCTCCTTTCAGACACATTTCCTTGTCTGTGGCTGCATTGCAGTGTTCTTTTGGCATGGCATTGACTCAGGACATCACTGTGCTTGCCATAAAAATGTGAGAAGTGGTGAGCTGACCAATTCTTATTTCTACTGTTTGTGCTTTATTCACTGATGCTGAACCAGCACACTCAGGAAAACCTGGGGTTTTTCCCTCATCAGTCTTAGAAATGCTGATTAATTATATTAAATTGATCTGAACCTTAATGTCTGATCATCCTGTCATTCTGCTGGTACCGGGGAAGTCTTCTGCATGTTATTTGTGTTTTTATTTAGCATTTCTGACACAGCAGAAATGTGCAGATAGGCTCAGTACTTATTTACAAATAGTTTCTATGTATCCTGTTTTCAGTTTAAGAAAGATAACATCAGTTTTACTAGGATATGTCTTAATGCTGCTCTTGAATCTGTTCGCTTTTGGAGAGTTGAGTGTTTTGATTCCTGTGGAGAGACAATTAGAGATAAACACAATGTGTTTGTTTGCATGGGGGATAGACTATGTGATTCTAATGCCTTTAGTAGTTTTCCTAAAATGTCAGATTTTGCATATTTTCTTATGCATGTTTTTCTTCTGATGTCACTGTTTTGTCTTGTGGGAGGCTGTGCTTTGGGAAAAAGCCACGTTTAAAATACAGTTAGAAGAAAACTGATCTTAAAGTAATCCTTTGAGTCAATTAAATAATACTGACCTCAGTAGAACATCTATTAGTGTACATATGATGTTACTACTAATACAGCATGAATTTATTGTGGCCGGGGTAGCCCGATGAGTTCCAGATGAATTCACAATAGCTGGATTCTTTAAAATGCTACCAGGTTTACTTTGGGTTTTCTGTTTCCATGTGTAATTAATACCAGAACCCAGCACTGCTACCTGCTCCTATTAAAAAAAAAAAGAAAAACCAATATATTTGAAATCAAACTGTAGACTTGAAAAGCTGTTCCTGAGCATTGACACTAATAATCTAAAGCTCCAGTGATAATTATGAAAATAAAATGTATCTTCAAGGATTTGTTAGTTGGACATCCTAATCCTGGGTAGCAACCTAGCAGATTCTTTGCATAAGAGTGGGAAAATCTATTTGAACTGGTACTTTTTGTTAAAAAGACGTGGGAACTTAAACAGTTTCACACTCTCACAAGTTGTATTCGTAAGTTATTTTTTAGACAAATATACTTGTTAGAAGCCTCACCTGCTAAAGTTCACCACTTCATGTGGCACATTAGATTTCATTCTAAAGTGAGTCTCCTGCTCTATTTGGACCCATGTAACATCACACATGTTTCATTCCTTCAGCCCAGCTTGGTACTATTACCAGAATCAGAAGATTTCACTGGTTTCTTTTTTCATCAGCCCCCGCCATATGGTTCACACAGCGTTTCCAGAGGTGAATAGACCAGATGTGTGTGTTGTGCACACTTCATCAGAAAGCCCTGCACCAAGGACATGGCAAAACTCATCTCCAATAACTATTTAATGTATTGGTTATGTGATGATGTAAATCAAATCATGGTCTCATAAGGGCTGTTTATTTTTCTTTAACTTAGAGTCCATGCACTGATAGTGGGGAAGGAGGGAGGGAGGGAGGGAGGGAGCAAGCTGGGACACTTTTTATTTGCTTTCTGTATATGGTAGGAGAAGAATACATATTTGTATCATAGATGTGAAACTAGCAATTTTAAATTCTGACTCTCTTGCCAGCTGGGCACTGTAGCTCCGAAATCAGGTGTGTAGTTACATCAGCACTGTTTTTTCAAAGTTTGCCTGTTCCTGACAGTGAGGAAAACTTAGCAAGGTCCCCCCAGCTCTGAGTTTCATAGTCCCATGGCAGCTTGAATGCAGCCACCTCTTCTGTGAAAGCTCAGGACAGAACTGTGCAGAACTGTGTCAAACATCAGGAACGTTTCCCTGACAAGTGGTGCTCACGGGACCCAACAGCAACTGGTGTTCTTGTAACATCTGCCTCATGTCCTGTGCCAAGGACACAGACTGAGAGATCCAGCGCACCCTCAGCAAGTTTGCAGATGACACAACAGAAGGAACAGATGATATCCAAAGGGACCTGGGCAAACTTGAGAAACGGGCCCACAAGAACCTCATGAAGTTCAAGTCCCGGTGCAAGGTGCTGCATCTGAGTTGGTTAACTGCGTCCTGGGCTGCATCAAAAGAGGAGTCCAGGGAGGTTATTGGCCCTCTCTGCTCTGCCCTCATGAGACCCCACCTGGAATGCTGTCTCCAGCACTGGAGTCTTCAGCACAAGAAAGGTGTCAGCTTCTTGGAGATGGTCCAGATGACCTGAGGGATGGAGCACCTTTATACAAGGACAGGCTGAGAGATCTGTGGTTTTTCAGCCTGGAAGAGAGGAGACTCTGGGGAGACCTCACTGTGCACTTCCAGTACTTAAAGGGAGCTTGTGAAAAAAGAGGGAAAGGGACTTTTTATACAGGCAGATAGTGACAGGGCAAGTTTTAAATGGTAGGAGTGGAGATTCAATTTAGATGTTAGGAAGAATTTTACTTAGAGCGTTGTGGGGCATTTCAAGCCTTTCTGTGATTCCATATATGCAGATGCATTGTCAGGACTAGAAAAAGTGTCTGTGGCTAATGCATTGGGGTGTGGACAGGACAAGAATTTAATCTCATTCTTCACTGAGGCCATGCACTTTCTACCTTCTCTAGCAAGAGCATTATGGTTTCCACTGTCAAACCCAGAGGACCTTGTGAGGCTAATAAAGCAGTAAAAAAATAAAGACCTGTAATCTTCTTTAGATACAATTTGATTTCTTTCAAAATATACAGTGTTCGCTGTGAGATTCAAGTCCTACATGCTTAAAAATAATTTTTGAAGCCTTATAAGAAAGGAACATGGGAGATGTATTGGATAGAGATGGAAACACTGACAAAAGAAAAGAATGTAGAAGATTGTAAAGGAGACAAAGAGAGAAGGGAATAAAGATGGAAAATAAAACAAAATTTAAAAAGGAATCTACACAACTCCCTCAAATGAAAAAGACAGGATTGAAAATAAGTTGTGTATTTAAAACCTTCAATGTACAAATGAATCTTAGACCTGATATTGCTGGGAATAAGTCCAGTTGGACTAGTGGATTTGTACCTGATTACAACAGGGAAAAATATAGGTTTGTATTTTATTTTTTTTTTACAATGCTCAGTGATTTATGAGCCAATCTGTTTTCAGAAAGTAATTGTATCAGCATTTCACTGAGACTTCAGCTCCGAAGAGCCTATAGCATTTCAAGACTTAAGCTTAGGCTAAATTTTAGAGGTATTTGTCAACAATGATCTTCAGTTTCATGAAGCATTTGAACATCAGTGCTGTTGAGAGCAATATTCATTAAATTTTCTAGGGACAATGAAATGATCAGGAAAGGATAATATGTAATGTATGTCCTGAACAAGAGGAACTTTTTCAGGCACACCCACACATGTGTTAAACTTTCATGCAAAGGTCGGGCAGCAGAGAGGGTTAAAGCCTCTCAAAACTCACTGCAGCAAACCCCAAGTCAGAAGAAAGCCAAGGCACATGGTTCTGTGCCTTGGAGGAAGGAGCAGCAGGCTGCTGGTGGGAGTGCTCAGTGTGGAGGGCCCTGGAGCTCCATGTGGAGCAGCTGGAGTGGGGCGACCCTGCCGCTGCCTCCCGCCATGCCGGGGGCATTTCACAGCACAGACCTCGGCTGCCCAAAGGAGCGGCCTCATTGTCCTTAATTTTATACCCGCTGTAAAATCAATCCGGAGTAATGATATCTAACCTGTTATTGACACTTTAGCCAATGGGGAATTGCTGGGTTTGACTGTTACAAGCAAACGCTGATTTTCCCCAGGCCCTCCTGTTGTGGCTGAGGCAAATGTTGCTAATAAACGCCTCCTTCAAAGTGACTTTTCCAGCTGAATCAGAGGGATTCCAGTCACCTATTTGATGGAACTTTAACCAGAAACGTGTTGGACAAATTAAATATGGGTTAGCTTCTTGCTCTGGACTGTATCAAGAGCCTATAAATGCAAAATGTTTGAGGCACAGAAGACCGTGCTCTGTAATTAACTATTGTAACTCTCCTCACAAATCAAGGGCAGCTAAACCTGCGGAGTTCAGCATGTCATGACATGGGAACTGAAAGGGTTTAGAGAAGGAAGAAGAGAGAAGAAGAATAGAAGGGATAAGTAAACAAGATTTTGCATACACATGTATTACTGTTATCTCAGGAGCCTTGAACTTGTCACCTTGTAATGAACAAGTCACCACCTTAAGTACTTTAGTGTAGGGATTCAGATTTGAGTCTGTATGTCATTTATCCTATTGTGAAAAAAATGATCTTTAGACTTATCCCCTTAAAAATAATGATGAGCTGGAAAGGCTTTACAAACAACATATAGTAGTGGTTTTGTCTTCCTTTGGGCTGCTCCTGGAATATTTTAAATTTCATTTCAAATAGCCAGTGTGCTGTTTGACAAGTTGAAAATGGCATGGCTGATATCAGCTGATATGACAGAGTGAAATAGGCAGAGGCTGGCTCTTTTCAGATCTCAGTGTGGAATGCAGAATCAGATACTTTTTTTTCTTTTTTACTGTGGAAAACTATGTGAATCTTCCTAAATCCTGAAAAGAGTATGGGACCTTGTGGTGGGTCAGGTATTGGACTGGTAGCTCTTGCAAGGCAGGGAGCAGTGGAGTACTGTGTTCTTCCATCTGCCCTCTTCACATCATCAGCTCACAGCTAATTAATCAGTGGTAATTTCCAGATGGCCTTCCAGAGCAGCCTAAGGCAGTGCAAACTTCAACAAGGAAGCGTGACAGAGCTCCATGATCCAAATCTCTGGTGAAAGAAGCACAATACAGAGTTTTCTACTGTACTTGAAAGGTTGGAAAGCCAGGAGCTGTATCACAGAATATTCTGAGTTGGAAGGGACCCACAAGGATCATCGAGTCCAACTCTTAACACTGTCTCCCCGGTGGGAATCGAACCCAGGTCTCCCACACGCCAGGTGGGGACACTTACCACTGTAGCTTCAGAGAGAACACATTGTTCAAACTTGAGTACAAGTCTTTCAGCAGTGATACTTGGCATGAAACAGTTTTCTGTGATGTGCATACTTTCCTAAATAAGGTCTTCTCAAGCACTTGTGATTTCAATCCGTAATAGCAATGTTAGAAAACTTTTCACATTTCTGTCCCCCCTGTGTTGCATTAAGGATGATTTTGAAAGAACAAGCTACTCACAGTCCTTGGGTTACTCTGGGCATTGATTGCTATGGTTGAATCAGGAGTGTGATGGAATGTTGTTAGCAAGTGAAAAAGCTTCAGTACCGTTCTGATTATTTGAAAATTGAACGTTGACGTCTGCAAACTTTGGCTTCATCCAAGTATTTGGAGAATATCTATTGCTTTAAGAAAAACTGTCAAATACAGCACTCTTGGAGAGTGGACATTGCAGATGAACGTGTTTTGGTGTGTATTGTTTAGAAACTAGAATATGTTCATGGAAACACAATATTACTGAATGTTTTGTATTTTACCACAACTGTTCCATTTGGTAATACACGTAAAAGGCATTAGGGTAAACAGTGGGGTTTTTTTTCCCTTGCAAAGGATGGGGTTTTATGCTGGAATCATGAAGTTGATCTTCAAGTTACCTGGTTTTAGAAGATACCTTATTTTCTACTGTCATGCAAAGTATCATAAGACACTCAGTTCTGTGCCTCTCTTAGTGCAGATGAAAAAAAGGATTCTTTACAAGAAACTGTTTAACAATTCGTGTTCAAATAATGGTGCTAAATCCAGCTTTTATTAAACTCAGCACCATGGAAAATCTAGGTGAGATGTAGCTGGGGATGTTTATTATGAGAATAAGGGTTTGTGTGAGTTTGTTTTTGAAAATCAAATGTGGGGGATGCAAACTCCCACAGATATGAAATGGAACAGAATGTTTGCACGAGCTCTTGCAAAGGAAAACACCACATCTGAGCAGCTATGTTGCATAGTCTGAATATTTCTGTGATTTTCCTGTGTTTGTTATTTTTTTTTCATTCTATGACTCTTGGGGGCCTTCACTTGCTGCATAATGTAGATATAAAAAGATGGGAAACTGGAAGGGTTCTGCAAAGCAGTGAGTGATAATAAGCTTTTTTAGTTGGGTTTTATCCAGTTGGGAACTCAAAACTCTTTGAAAAAATCTTGATTTTCTTCTGTATTTTTGGTACATATTTTCTGAAATAGCTGTCCATTTTGGGAACAAAATAACATGTTTCATTTCAGGAATTAAAGTTGGTTCCTTATGGTCTTGCAGCTGTCTGAGGAACTATTACAGATTATGAGCTGTTTATGCATTTTGTGACAGCTGGCAAGGCTGCTCCTCAAAACCAACAATGATAACCAAATGTTGGTTTACATAAATTGATGTGTCCACATATTTTACTGTTGTGCTGGCCTGTCTCTGTTATTACTTGCTGTCCACCACACCTCTTAGTAAGAACTCAACTATGAATTTGTGGAAATCTAATTTCTTTTGCATGCTAAAGAATATTTTAAAAAGTACTGTCTTGGCAGATAAAGTTTATCTGATGTGAGTTTCTTTCTTAAACATGTAAAATGAATGTAGGTGATGCCTGAAATGACAGACCTAACTGTTGAAGTGAATTAGCAAGAAATTAATCCTGTGATCAGAATACAGTGATCCCGCATATTCATAGCTCACATACCCGCGTATTCAAGTAATTGCAGTTGCATTTTCAGTGAGTTGTGAGGCCACGCCCGTGTGCAGAATGTCCCGGACCTCGGATTTCATGGCTGGGAAGCACCAAAGGACGCTTCCTCCACTTTAATGAGGTGCTACAGTGCAAGCCACACTCCCAGGACCACCCCTCCAGACCTTATTAGTGGAGGGTGCGTGGCTACAGGCGGGGAGCAGTTGAATATTCATGGGTTCGGTATCTTCACAGATGGTGGCTCTTGGATTCTCTTCGCCATCTTCAAAACAGGTAAAGTAATAAGTTAGCTGATACCATTTTGTGACTATCAGCCCAGTGGAGTTTTTTGTGTTACACTGTTATTCTGTCCAGAATGCTCGATGGTAGTATTTGAAAAAGGATTGACACTAAAAAAAGGGCACGTTTTTTATGAATGTGCTACAAATGCAGCTGGAAATGGCAGAACTGCCCCTGGACACATGTGGGTGAGTGTGAGTGTGTTAGGCATTGATTGTTTCCTCCAGGTGTAGAAAACAACAGAGTTTGAATATCTTTTATCTCCTTACTCTTTGCTCAGTAACTCTGAGTTCAGCATGACTGAGGTAGGAAGATTATGGCTATAGAGCAGTGGAACATAATGTCCTGAATATATAATCATCCAGGATAGTGGGTATGCATAATGAGAGAACATTAGTACATATTACTAATAAATGCTGCAGCATCTTTCTAAGCTCTTCATATATGCATGGGTTTGATGTAATAAATGACTAAGATAGCGAATTCTGATTGATTTGACCCATAGAACAACTTCTACCCCTCAGATGCAGTGCTACAATGAGCACTGTCATAAGCTGCAGTACAGAGAGTTTATTCTCATTGTAGTATTTTTAGAGAGGAGGAAACTTCCCAATTTGTCTATTAGTGTTATTGTTACCTGTTCTCCTTTATTGTTTTTGCAAATGAAGTATGTACAATAAATTCTAGAAGGAGAGGGAGCAGTCAGGAAGGAAGAAGACTAAGAGACTAAGGAAATATTTTAGGCTGAGATGTGAAGGATTAAACATGACCCATATAGCCTGTGGTAAATTCATAACTGATCTGTAGAAAGAACCTCTCCAGTTCCCAGCTCCTGTTCTGCAGGATTTTATGCTTCTGATTTCCTCCTCTTTTCCTTCTGCAGCTTTGGATAATCTCTCAACAAGGAAATTTAGTGTCTCTTTTAGTCCAGACTGAAATCTTTGTTGTTCTCCATTGGCTTCTTTTCATGAATGCTTTATCATCAAAACAATCACCTTGTACTTTCTTCTAAGTTGGTCCTTCATGTTTAGAAAGAGCTCCCCATGAAATATCAAAAGCACTTCAAAACTGTGTTTCAGCCTCTGATATTTCTGTTTGGTCATGAGGTCTACAGAAATACTGAAAGCCACTATGTAGGTGATGTGCTGAAACAATTGATT
The DNA here is from genome assembly GCA_013390025.1 of Pitta sordida. Lineage (NCBI taxonomy): Eukaryota > Metazoa > Chordata > Aves > Passeriformes > Pittidae > Pitta > Pitta sordida. The sequence goes on along the minus strand of WEKX01001602.1, from coordinate 236,111 downwards.
GTACTCTTGATTAATCTATTTTCCTTTTTTGTAGTATTTGTCCATATTTGGGCGCGGCAGCTGTGTACTTCATATGTGTGTAGGAATGGAGTCCTCAGTAATATGTATAATTGCTAATAAAAAAGTTTTAGAATTGCTGATTAAGTGCAGCGTAGGGTGTCACATGAATTATATAAAATGGAAACGTTTATTTTCATCCATACAGAAATTCAGTACAGTCTGGCCTGCTTCTGTACTGCACATGAATTTATGCTTTTACTTACATTAGCTCTCATTGAGTATTCCCTGCTTTTCCTCCACTCTTTTACTGACTGCACTTGGGGGATCCTCTGGGGGTCACAGTGTATTGCTTTCAAGTTCTTTACTATTGCCTTTCACTTGCCTTCCATAGTGTTTTAGCGCATTGGCTTGAATCTAAGCTCCTTAAAGAAATGGTTGCCCCAGTCATGTTAAATTTCTGAGCCAGCTGGACACTGAACTTTGCCAGATATTCCAAGCTGATTTACTGAACTGAAATCTCCCTGTCCTCCAGGGCATGCACTCTGATTTTTATGTATAATGACCTCGCTTTCATTGCTCTTTCTTACTCTTGGCCAAGGAGTTTTCCTCCCAAATGGAGCACTCTGAGTGCTGGAGCACAGTGTATCATTTTTAGTTGGCTGGCCTTTTGGAGATCTAGGAGTTCCTAATCACAAGGGTTTCCTGAATGATTAACAAACACCACATCTGTCCTTTGGACTTCTTTGACTGACGAAGAGCTGCCCCAGTAAATGCATCTGGGTTTCCTCCATCTGCACAAGATTATTGCCATTGAAGTTTCTGTATTTTGCTCATCTACTTCATTTCAGCAAAAATGGAATGTGAAAGGAAGTGAAATTTGTTACATTAGCCTAACAGTGCAGTTGTTACAAGTGACATAATAAAGAACAGTGTTCTTCAAGGAAGGAAAGAGAGTTTTGATCCAGAAACACAGGCTGTTGAAGTCAGGCACAGCAGTGGTGTTTAAATGAAAAAAGCATTTTAGGAGTAAATGCAGTGTGGTGGACTACTGGGTTCCTACCATATAATCCTTAACACAAGGGTTCCACTGTTTTTAAATCCCCTTTGTGCACCCCTTTTTGATGTAAAGGGATAATGGTAATAAAATTACTTTGTTCCAGAAGCAAGATGTGTTACCAAAATCCCAAACAACCTCTTTGACCCGGGAAAATTTAGGTTTTGGCAATGTATCTACCTCTGGTAGCAGCGGAAATAGAGGTGGATAAGAGCAATGGAAGACTATGAAGAGAAAGTGCCACAAAGATTGACAGAGTTGACAATTAATCAGGCCTCCCATCCTGAATCCTTGGCATTCTTTTTTCTGGGAAGCACTGTGAGACATAAGTGATGAAGGATACATGGCAACATGCATAGGACTGATTGGTAGTGACTGAGGTGTTGATAAATTAGTCCTGTATTGTAATGTCAGAAACAAGGAAAAAGGTGAGGCCTCACATCACTGCCACAGGGTGCTGCAGAATATAATTATTTCAAACCATGATGTGATTTTTTTGGTTTTCCATGAAAAAATCTGTACAATTAATAAAATCATCAACATTTGAGTGGGAAACTGTAACAACCCTTTCTGTGTTTTTTTTTGGGCATAGGTGATTAAATGGATATGGATGGGGAAAAGTAGCTGAGGTGCAAGTTGCTGATTAGAACAGCTAACTGTGTTATGTTAATGGAAAAGTGAAAAGAAGAAATCAAAGTTAAAGAGTTAATCCATTCCTTCCTGGACACTTTGTTCAACCTTCTACATCATTTGGTCTTCTAACCTGGCTTTGAGAAATGTTAGACAACTCTTCGAATTCTTTTCAATCAGCTTATTTCTAGCTTTTTCAGCATATGCCAAGTACAGTTATACCTCCTCCGTCACGAGGAAAGGGACAGGCCAAAGGCGTCATGAAACATTATTCTTGCAAAGAACTGCAGGTTGTTAATATGCATGCAGGCCACGCCCTTTGCTCCACCCCCCGGAACTCTGGAGCTCTGCAGACAATTCTTTGCTCCTTCCCCTTGTCTCCCTCGGCACAAGCGAGCAAAGGGAACCATTTCTGAGCAGCTGCTGTGACCGTGTGTGTTCCCAGCGCAAACTCCGTGCCGCTGCCCCCCCCCCCCCAGCCCGGCCCGACCCCGCTGCTCATGCCGTCCTGCGTGTGCTCGCGCTGCCACTGCAGTGGGGAAGGG
>WEKX01001602.1:64930-227740 GCA_013390025.1 Pitta sordida | reverse complement strand
TTGTGAGGATCCAAGCCACTCAGCAAGTCTCTAACTACCTTCTGGATTACAGAGGGTTTCTACTGCACCCCTACCCCATCCACCAGTTCAGAAGTCCAGTTGTCCTGCAGGCAATCTGTCTTGCTGTTAAAAACAGAGGCAAAGAAGGCATTAAGTATCTATGCTTTTTCCTGATCTCTGGTTACTATATTCCCCTCTGCATCCACTAAGGAGTGAAGATGGTTGCAGCCTCTCTTTTTGCTGTTGATGTGTTTATAAAAACACTTCTTGTTATCCTTTACAGAAAGGGTTAGTTTGAGTTCCATCTGGGCTTTTGCCTAATTTTCCTCCTGCGCAACTTGACAACTTCCTTAAACACACCCTGACTTACTTCCCCTTTTTCCCCAAGTCAATACATCCTCTTTTTTTTTTCCCTAGTTCTTTCAAGAGCTCCTTGCTTTCTCCAGATGGGAGTGTCTATAGGTGTGGTAACAGTTGATATTTTAAAGGTGATACTTTTGAAGTACATAAATTTGAGGATTTTGGTTAGTTTGGTATTACTAGATTTGAGTAAAACTTAAGCCTAAGTAGACTTAAGCAAGTGCAGCATGCTTTGTGTTGTTTTGAAAGACACTGAGTTCCCATTTCTTTATTATTATGATCATCTGAGGAAGAATTTTTGATTGCCATATTTTGTCCAAATGCTGCTTTTAATTTTTTTCCCTCAGTTTCTTTTCGTTTAAATTAGTGACACATCTTTTAGTCTAACCAACAGCTTTGTACACTTATAAATCTAACCCTAAGGAGTATGGTAATTCTTTTATGCTCCTCTGGTCTGGCTTAGGTAGGACAAGCTAGAAGAGCCCAGTCCAGTAGAAGAGAACACCTTGCTTTTCCTGTGCTCTGACAGGATCTGCACTCTGGGGTTTCATCCTCCATCTGTGCAGGATGATTGCTGATGATGCAGCACAAGTTCCCTGGCTGATTGCATTTCATAGGATATGGTCTGTAAACCCCAAACACAGCACCAATCAATATGAATTCTCTTTCCTTTTCCCCATCTTCCCATTGATATCAAGAGCCTTGTTCTCCCATTTCCCAGAAACTGGAAATATTGCCAGTACAGAATCGAATATAAATACAATACTGAACAAAAGACCAACAAACAGATTTTGTGTCAGGCTAATTGGAATTTCAGTTTCATTTTAGTCCGTATAAAGTGAGAATTGTATCCAGTGATCCCATGCAGTTACTATGATATAAAAAGATGGGAGATTAGGAATCACTGCTCATTCAGCCAGTCATGAGAGGTATACTCAGGCAGTATTTTAAAATAATTTAGTTGTTCTTTCCTGTAAAACACCATAATAACACAATTCTATGAAGTGACATTTGTGCATGATTAATTGTGTCCAGTGATTTCCACTGGTAGATGTGGAGCTGTTTGTTTTCTGCTCTTTGGAGATTTGGAGTGTATTAACTTTATGAACTTCATGGGAAAATTATTGCTTTTTAGAGGGATTATTCAATTACCCACTTTAGGCAAAATGCAATAAATCTTAGATTATGCTAAAGCCAGGCATTAATCAGCAGACCCTGCAAGCAGGACAGCTCTGTTCTGCTCAATGTCCAGCACGCTTGGACAGTATTCGTTGTCTTCATTTCATTCCTCAGAGGCACAGGTGATCAATTATTATTATTCTGCAGCAGTTTTCACTTGTTTTTATCTTCATCTTCTGGATTTGCTGCAACCCCTATTTGTCCTTGTGCATTTTGATTGTAGTTTGAATCCTGTTTCTCTTTTAAGTGAGATCAGCACATACCTAGAGGCAAAGGCAAAATATTACCTATTTTCCCCATAGCTCCTGTGCTGTAGGAACCATCTTCAATATTTAAATATTTAGTACAAATGTTGGAATAATCAGTTTCCACTAACAGTAAAAATTCGTGAAACTCAGCTTTGGTACTTCTTGGTACCTTAAAAACCAGGTAAAAAACTGCCATTTGTTTTTATTTAGAAACAGTATCAGCCTAAATGTTGATCACAAAATGTAATTCCTTATGGTTTGTGGATTCCTTGTTAATGCATGGAGAAAGTATTCTGTCTATAAAGGGAAAATTAAATACCTAGAAAGGCAAGAATTAGAGAACTGTTTTCTAAACTAAGCCTTTGTGTGAGGTTTTATTTTTGCATTCATATTTTAATGGATTTTGCCCAGCTAGGAACATTCCTGGTAGTTACATTGAAGCAGCTCCTTCCTCCTCAGTGTCTGTGTTGAAGAATTGCTTGCAAAGTCAGTGCAAGCAACTTTTTGTTTATTTGTACTGGTTATCTTACCGACTGGAGAGATCCTGTTACATTATATCATTGCACTCTGATGAATGTCAACAGTAATGAGAAGCTAAGAAAATATTTTTCCAAGGATATAAGTTGAAGCTGGTACGGTGATGAAAAAAATAGAAATATTCACACTGCAAGAAGAAATTAGGGTGTATTTCCTTGATGATTAATATACTTTTTATTGGTCTTGTAGTCCAGGCACTCTTATTCACTGTTCAGTAGGTGGTGCCAGAGTCTAAGTAACCTCCCTTGGTTCCCTGAAAAACACTTTTCATGTTTGCAAGTGGTGTTAAATGTCATCTCAAAATCCTGTACAAATGCTGTTAGTGGATATAGATGTGCAAGAAAGAGGTTTTGTGTTAGAAAGCTCTTTTAGTGAAGTGAGTTGGTTTCATCTTGAAACCCTTGCTAAAAGCTAAGCTTAGCAAGCCAAGAGCTGCTGTATCCCAATTTAGGAATGAGCTGGTGCTGAATCTGCTTTAAGTGATAACTCCAGGTTTTGCATGGGAGAGTAGTGCTGCAGGAAACAGAGGGAAGTACAAATTATAAAAAATCCAGCTGATTGTGAACCAAGCCATCACACATTCCATCTCACTCGGTGTTAGAGTGGAAGATTCCAATGGGAATGCCGGGCTGGGTGCAGTAGTGCAGATAGAACTGTTGTCAGTGAGTTCCTCTTGCTGCCCCTGCACCTGGAGCATGATCATCCATTTGCTTTGGTAAAAACACATTTCAAGTGGATTCTGTTTAATAACTGCACTAAGGCAAAAGAGTTTTTTTAAACTGTGAAACCGTTTGATGGAAGATCAAATAACTACCTGGGATTTTTTTCTACATGAGTAGGTCAGCACTTCTTTTGTGGAGGACTGGAAACATTTCTAGCACTCTTTGCCAGGCTTTTCTCTGAGAGAATACAGAGTGCTGGCTCGGTCAACAGTGCTGCTTCAGCGTGCCTGTGATTACTGATTGTTTATTTGTACAGCCTTGGTTCTTGTATAAGGCTGCAAACTTCTGCTTTCCAATATTTGGGCTGAGTTAATGGAAGGCAGGACAAGCAGAGAGTCACCTTCCAGCTTGCAGCATCCTCAGTCCTGCTCAAGCATCCTGCTGCCAAGTGTCCTTCCAGTGTGGCCGTAGTCTGGTGCTATATACTACCTTCAGGCTGGGATTTATGAGTAGAACTTATAGAAGAGATGACATTCTTTTGTTGCCCACTTTGAAGTGCAATGAGGTGACTGGCTAGTGTGTCATACACTGGGATTGAAATTGCAGGCTGGGAGCTGACTGACAAAATATGTGACTCCAGTGGTATTCCAACAGCAGCCCACTGTCCACCATCATCAGCATAACTTGAGTTGTCCAGAAGATCTTGCATGTGTGTCTGACTCCTGCTGAAAGGATTATTCAAATAACCAGTCAGGAGGTTCCTTCTGACTGCACAGCTGCTTGATCTAGGGAATTGAAGCTGTGTGCATTACTGCACATAGACCCTGCTTGTCAAACTGAGGACCTAGTTTGCTAGTTGTATACTCCTCTCTTTTTTGGTGTCTTTCTTGTCGGACTCTATGACAACCCATGCATCCCTGCAGGCATTATGTAGCTGCCTAGAAAAAGAAGTAATACTTTTAAAGTTTGGCCACAGTTAGATAAGAAGACTTAATTGGTGATAGGTAGGACCAAACTTTGTCCAAACAAATGGTGGTTTTGACTGATTACAGCAGCACATTTTTTAAACCTTTCTGCAGTTTACTGGAGTTTGAAAAGTAGAGTGTCCCTTAATAATAATGACATTTTATGTGCAGTTTCCTGTTCTTAAATAATTGTCTACTTTAACAGAAATAGTCACATAGGGAAGAATGTGGTCAATCCAAGACTGGTTATGAACTAAGTAGTGCGTCCTGGACTAGAACTCCCTCTCCCACATCCCCCCAGCGTTACCCACAAAGCAGTTAAGAGCCACTGCATTAATCATAGCCTGGTAGATTTATAAGAATTTATAAACAGAATATGCATGTGCTAATGGATATGACCATCAGACCACTTCCCTGATACGGCACCCTGTGATTTCTTCACATCTCTGCATTCAGGCTGCTCTTCCATTCTTTGCAGACCGTTCCGAGGGAAGGAAGAACAATGCTCTCTGCATGCATGTAAAGCGTTTCACAAAGCAATACAAAGATCACTTTAAAAAATCAGACAAATACTTATTTACTGGCAGGATCCAGAGTCAATAACAGTCCGATTTATATGGAAAGGGAATCCCTCTCCACTGCAGTGTGAGGTACATTAGTGAAGGAATATGGCTCCTCAAGGCCATGGAATTCAGGGATGATTGGCACAGTCACTTCCTGAGAGCCCAGGGAGCCTCTATCTGGAAGGGACCACCTAGATCACTGGCTCCAGTTTCTCCAGTCCCAGGGAACTGTCAGGACCAGAAATATTTCTGACATCCTCAAACAAAATTTCAACTGTAGTGAAAGGTCAGCAGCCAAACCTGTAATGTCTTAGAGGCCTAGCAGGAAACAGAGCAACCCAGATGAGTGTGCAGTTCATCTTGTGGCACATGGCTGGGTGTTTTCTTCAAGGTTTTGTGAATTCATAATATGGGTCGGGCTGGATGAAAGAGACTGAAGAGCTGTAATCACCTAAAACTCCTTCAGTTTCCAAGGAGGCTCGGAACCTTTGTGGCTGCAATACTCTGATGGAAAATATTTGAGGGCTGGTTAAATTCATGGCTATTGTAAGGGAAGATAAAAGAAATATTTAATAATGTGTTCCCGCTGTTGTCCAGCACATTGCTGCCTGCATGAAAGCATGTGGAGCCCTCTCTGCACACAGAGGTAACTCAGTGCAGTGGGATGGGAAAGAGGGTGTCACTGGTTATAATTCAATTGTCACAGGGTGCCTGAGGCCATTCCAGCAGACAGTGTGTGCAACTTCAAGATCTGAAAGGGCTTTTGGTGATGGGAAACATGCAGTCGCTAAATGCTGGATTCGATTAGTTTGTTGGAAGCTCGGAATAAAGAGGATAACTTTAAAAGGGGTGTTAATTCCTTAGCCAGGGACAGTTGCCATCTCACCAGAGGCATATGTGTGTAGGATTAGCTCCTCTCCTCGGCCCTTGAAGCTGATCTGTAATATAAAAGAGAAATTTTGAAACAAGCAGGATCTGTGCTGACCTCTCTTATGAGGGGTGAGACTGAGCAGTGACCATGTGGGTGGTAGACTGGAAGTTTCCATGAAGTGTGGGTGGGGGCTACTCTCAGAATTTACATTTGTACTGGTTCCAGTTGGAGAAGGTTGAGTCATGGCAAGGCCAATGCCTGGTGCAGGGCTTGTTCCATCTTGTTTGTTTGTGGAGCCTTATTTTGAGTACCTAAAGGTAGCAACCCTCTTAATACAGAGTGACTTCAAGTGGAGCTGAAAGGAAGCAGACTGGGAGTCTTCATTCTGTGATTCTGTGATTCTGTGATTCAAACCCCAGCATTCTTTGGCTCTAGTTACGGAATCTCACTGGTGAAGCACTGCTTTGGAAGATGCAGTCTACAGATGTTCAATGTGGGCATGATTTTCCCTACATCACGATAAATTTATACATGAAGTATTTCCATTTGTTACTATGCATGGTGAAAATGGAAAAAAATTCATTAAGAGTTGGGTTTTTTTTTTAAAAAAGGTTGTTTTCCTTTGCCTGATCCAGGCTTTCATCTCTGTAAGTGTACATATGGACATGGTCAAATTTACTCTGACTGACTTTGAAACTGTTTGAATATTACAAGTGTGAAATTGTGACCACACGTGTTATATTAACACTTTGCATAGGAGAATTGTGTGTATGTGAGAGAAAAATCAGATGCATATATGAGGTGAAAATGGAAGCAGTTGAAAAAGACTGTAAAGGAATTAGGGAGATGGAAATAACAAAATAATGTGTGTGTGTAATGAAATACATAATAGAAATTCAGTTATCTGAACCATCTTTTAGGAAGAAGTACCAGATGACCTCTCTAGGTTGTGCGACGACACACATTTTGTCATGCCAGTCCCAAGTATCCTTCTGCAATCAAAAAAAAAAATCATTTTTTAGCACAGCTACCATGTTTTCCTGAAAAGTTCTGAAATTTTTGAACTTTCCAGATACGGACTTTTAAGGAAAAGGGAGAACGTGCAGAGAAAGGGCTTCCAGGCAAAAGATGAGGATATGAGTAAAAATGTCTTTCATTTTTTTCACTCTCTCTGAACACAAAGTGAGGGCAGTGACTGTGATAATAGAGGCAAATGATAAATGAAAGAAGGGACACTTCAACGTAATCTAGATAACAGGAAAATTTTAAATGGACAATTTAACATGAGAGTCTGTATGGAATTACTTTTCATTAAACAATCAAAGCTTGTGATAATGCAAATGAAATCCATTTTTAGCTGCAGGAAATTTTTAGAATTTCAGAGGAATAGAAAATATGAGAATAATAATATCATGATGGTAATTCACAGTAATTATAGAAAAGCATAATTGCACAACACAAGCACTAATCATGCTCAGAAGAGCACTTTGGCATTCGTTAGGATTTCAGAGCTATTAGCATTTACCTTTGTTGCTGGGCACCACACAACAAGCATTTTCAATTTTGTGTCAATCTAGAGCATAATTTCCCTGATCAAATATCAGTTCACAGTAACCAACCACAAAGATTGGCTTATCTGACATGGATTTTTGTGAAGTCCTTTAAAAAGAAGCCTTGCTTTGGAGTTACATCTGAAGGTCTGTGAGTTATCCTATATGTGTACACATTCCATCAATTTATTTGCATCCGCTGGCCTGAAAAAGCTTCAGACCTTGCCTGTGCTTTCCCTCTTGATATCATACAGGTGTAATGTTCAAGCTTCATGTATCTGTGTGTGTGTGTTAAGAATCAGAGCTATGCACACATCTGTGCTGCTGTGGGACGTGTAACCCATCACTTGTGCTCCCTGCAACTCCTAATCTGGTGTTCAGCTAGTCCTGCGTTATTCTGTGTGCAGATTTTGCTCATTTCGTAATTTTGGGGGGCTTTTTAACCCTGCTGTCCTGAAAGCTCTGCTTTTCTTCTGCACCTGCTCTGACTGCCTAGCGTGAGGAAAAGAACATTTTGCAGTTTGTGTCATACGGAGATGGAGGTGAAGGGAACATTTGAGCAAATCAGTGTTGAACTTAAGGAAGAATATGGAATATTCTCTTAAGTTCAGTAGATAGAAGGCTGTATTTTGTGGCATAAAAGAAACAAATAAAATCAGATCCATATGAAATGTGACTCCCTGTGCTCTCTCGATTCTTTATATAGCCCTATTTATGCATTATTTTTAAAAAATCTGTTCTCTTACTGGCATTAACAGACTTTAAAAAGTTCTATACTATATGTGTATATATATGTATGGTACAGCTTTTCAAGGGGAGGGTTGTCTAGAGGAGAAGATACCGGTTGGTAAATAAAAAAGAACTTTTATTTATTGTTCAGGAAAGATACAGTTTATCAACATACAGGTGGGTCATTTCCCAGGGTTGAAAATAGCAGGTATTGAACCAATTGTTCCTTTCCTCAGCTCCCTCACTCTCAGGGTGCTTTTCTCTGGCTTGTGGCAGGATTGTTTTTCTGTTAGCAACTTATTTTTTAACACACCATTCTGACACCTTGACAGTTCATGCGCTAAATCAAACTTTACAATTACTGGCAGGCAGTTATTAGATGCATTGCACTTAATTAACTTTGCACCTAATTACAAGCAGTGCTGGCCGATTACAAAGGGCATAAATATATTAGTGCCCTGGCTGTCACATCATGAAAATGGCTGTTTGAACAAGCCAAGCAAAAGCAATTACCACATTGTGTGCATGGGGAAGTGTAGCAGAGTGCAGAAAAGAATGAACTGGTTTGCTGTTGGGAGCAATTTAATTTTGCTCTTGGCATTTCAGGTGACCCACAGGAGCAAAAAGTATGATAAAAGATCTCCTTCCATTTGTACAAACATTTTGTGCGTGTGAAGGCAAAGCATAAGCTGCATGGTGAAAAGGCTGACTTAGGTCAGGTGTAGGTGTAGATAATGTTTGCAGATCCTGAATGACACAGTGCAACTGTTACTTAGACAGTAGTTGCCAAAATGAGCAGGAGAGGAGAATTTGGCCTCATCTGTAGAGGAACATACGTATTGTGAAGAGCAAATGTTAGCACTCAGCTGGCATTCAGTGGAAATCTGTCTTGTGTTAGCACAGGAAGAAAACATCTCTGCTGGAAAAGTGAGCAAGGCATTCAGAGCAGTTTTTAAAATTCTGTCAGTGGCTTTGTAAACAAGAGTCTATATGAGAGAGATGTTTCTTTCTGTATCAAGTTTCTGTTCTAACCACCACATGCTCTCTTTTGCAGAGAATATATGGAGCATGTTTTACAGGTGGCTTAGCTGGCTGTTGTTATCCGCGTAGCCACACAGGGATCTCATCTTCATTTCACAAGAATTCTTGGGAAAGAGAAAAAATGAGAACTGTTAAATATAAATCTTTTAATTCCTTTTTGTTCTTTGCAGCAGAATAGCCTCTGAATTAGTAATGTCTATCAACAAAACAAAATGTTTGCTTTGCCTCTCAACAAGACTTCATTACTCATCAGTGTGCAGACAAACCAGCATCAGCCTGGTCACAGGAATGTCACGGTCACCAGACTGTACCGTCTGCTTTGTACAAAGTATTTCGTGCTCTGTACAAAACAGCACCGAGGTCACACAGACCAGTGTCATATATATTGGCCAAAAAAGGTCACTAGAACTTGACTTTGCTTGAGGCAAATGGAAAGAAACAGAGGGAGTCACAGTGTGATGCTAAATTAGTGGCTGTAGGGCTTGTATGCTGTTGTTATTTACAAGCTCTGAATGGAGAGAGCTGTGAGGATGTATGTAAACCTTTCCCAGCCCAGAACAGCCGTTCATTGTTACTTACTCCTAAATAGGCTGCCTGTGTTGTTTCTGATAACTCCTGGAAAAGTAGGTGGCCTTTAACAGAAGTTTTGGTTGCCTCTGCAATTATGCCACATAAAAGTCAGTGGGCTCCTTTGTATGCAACAGTATAAAGTAGGAAGTGGGGAGATAATGTGTTTTCAAATACAGCATTACATCACCACTGAAAACATTGCTCAGGGTATTAGGACCTGGGGTGGGCAGCAATTTCTGCCCCATATAAAATTAGAGACATTGTTATAGAAAAATAAACCTGTGGAGGAAAGAGTCCTGATGGAAAGATCTGGGAGGAGCAAGAACTGTCCTTCAAGTGTTTCGTGCCAGTCACTCCTTGTTAGAGGAGTCAGGAACTCAGCCCAGGAGAGAAGTTAAATCTTTCAGTGGTTCAGGTAGAGCTCTATAATTTCAGTTCTTAAGGTCAAAATATTTTCTACTCCTAAACTTTTCACTGTAGTGGGGCAAGGAACTAATGTGAAGGAATGAAGAATTGACTCTTCCAACACACAATGAGGGCTGTGTTCAACACAAAGTGTGTTGAATGTTACTTTCTTAATTGAATGCTCTAGAACTAACAATCCATGAATAATATTTAAAAAAGAGAATGTAAAACTCCATGCATTTGAGGAAAAGGAGATAAAACAGCAGTGAGAAGTTAGTCCAGCAGAAGAGGTCTATCTTATATGGTTGAATGGGTTTTTTTTGTTTGGATGGTCATGGATTCACAGAGTCTTTTAGGTTGGTAAAAGCCCTTAACATCATCTGTAGACCAAACACTGCCAAGTCCACCATAAACCATATCCTTAAGTGTCACTTCCACACATCTTTCAAATACCTCTGGGTAAGGTGACTTGTCCTTCCTAAATGGTTGCTGATTTGATCCGATTTAGTTAATGTTTTTAGGCAAAGTATTCAACCCAGTAGTGAATTTGTATCTATATATGTTTGAATTTATATATGTGTGTATTTGTGCGTGTATGCTTTTTGTTGTATCATAAACTCATGGAGGGGGACTGGGGGTGTATGCAGAAATACACATTACCACTTCTTGATTCTGAAGCAGGATATCCCATTTTTCTTGTGCAGCAGTCCTGCACAGGTTTCTGTGCATTCAGGACCACGAGGCAGCTGTCTGGCCAGTGTGGGAGGGAATGGGGCCACTGCCCCTTGACTGCTCCCTGTTTTATTGCTTGCCTCTGCTACCCTCATTGGGAACAGAGAAAAAAAGGCTGGAAAATCAAGTATTGCAGCTCCTGTCCACTTATATAATATTTCACTAGCCACTGTGGGGCTTTTCCATATTAATGGTATTTGTACTGATGACAGAAAACTGAGCTGATTGTTCTTTCCATTCTGTAGATGAGATGTGTCTTAGTCGTGACTGCTGAAGACTTACAGCCCTAGTGCGCTCCCAAGATCCAAGGATGCCTCTTATCTCTCATTTATCATTTTTGGGAAGCATCTGAAGGAAAACTGGGAACTGCAGTGATGTATGAAGGATTGGCAGGTATGTAAAAGCCCTCTGCATTGTTTGTGGAGCTGCACACATTATGGTTTGACTTTTACACTCTGTTGTAATGACTCTTTCCATCTGAATGCGTCGTACCACAGGAAGCTAATTGACTTTGACTTCTCTGCTTCTGTTCTCAGTGGGCACTGCCAGTTGTAATTCCTTTATTGATTGTTTAGAGCAATTATGGAAAACAAATTTCTCCAAAGAACAGATAATTTGGTTTTGTTGCTCTCTACCATTAAAGCTAAACAATTTGTTATCTGGGGGGGGCGGTGGAAGAGAATAGGAAACACGTTCCATCTGTTTATTAGCTCAGGAGAAACAGGTTACCTCATCATTAATGTCACCAGTAATTGGCACTCTTGTGCTGCCACCATCTGCACCAGTGGCTGGCAACGTGTCAGCAGCCTCACGTGCCAGGGCTGACTGTGTCTGTCTGTGCCAAACAATGGGCAGCCCTATGCGATCCCCAAATTTGCAAACAGTAGTTGGCTAATGTAATTTAAGCAGGCAGTTTTGTTGTATCTGTGACTGCTACCCTGGGAAGGACACGAGACTTTAAACCTCCAGGGCAATTCCTAGTCTTTGGGTCACCACCACCAGGCCCTGAATGCCATTCTCAATTAATCAGATTTCTGATGGTCACAACTGTTTTTTGTTTCCATTTGGGACGAGGTTTGGAAAGGGGCTGCAGTCAGAGCAGCAGGACCTGCGCTCACATTCCATCAGTGTCGCTGCCCTCCACGATCTGCAGCAGATAAACCCTGACGTGTCCCACAGAGGCCCAGTTAATTGGATAGGCTTCCAATTCAATAAGTTGTTAGGGAGTAGGTAACTTGTTCTGCTCCAGGTTGAAAGGAATGGATTTGATTTTACACCAGGTCAAGTGTCTTCAAATTAAAAAGAAAACCCAGCCAGGGAAAAAGGAACTAGTAGTCTCTGATATTTAGGCACTAGTCTTAGTGTTTTACTGACTTTGATTTTGTTGTTGAGTTTGATTTTGTTGTTTTATTTGGCCCAGGGTTTTGGAGCCTATGTTAGGATGTATTACTTCAGGTAGTGTGAAAATTATAATTAGGGAACTTCTGTTAATAATGTTTATTGTTATTAGCTGGACATTTTCTCCCCTGGGGACTCTGTAGCACAAAGCCATTAAAAATGGGAGTTCCCTCTGGCATTGTAGAAAAATCTCTTTCACAGTTGTAACGTAGAGTACAATTTCCAAATGCCTGTGTTTTGCACAAAGTGTGTTCGGGGAGTAATCCCTATTGCTGATGAGAGAACATGGATTTGCCTTTGGAAACTCTGAATATTGTCAAAGGTGAGAGGAATCAGGAATTTCAGAGTCATTAAAATGTATTTCTAAAGGTGTTAGCAAGAGGTGCAGTTGGATTAGTTAGTGTGTTAAAAGTGGACAGAAATGGAGACAATAGCCAAATAGAAAAGAAAGAGTAGGAAGGACACAAAGAAAGCTCCCCTTGTGGAAAAGGGTCTCTGTGTATATACATATAATTTGGAACGTGGATAATGTAAGGAATGTGATACTGTAATGGAAAGTAGAAGTATTTTATGACTTAATATTCTAAAATGTTTATTTACAGAAGGTCGTTTGCACATGCGGACTGATCCAAAGCAGCTTGAATCCAAATATTCCTTTGGGTTTCAGTAGCTCTTTGGCCCAGGCCTGTGTCTTTGGGGTAAATATGCTGCATACAAATTTTTAGACAATTTACTGCCTTAAGAGTCCATAGGAAATCACCTGTCACAAGGAGTGTACACTAAAAAGAGAAGAAATATGTCATGAAAAAATCAGGTGTATAACATCCAATAGGAATAGCAATATGGTTTATCTGTTTATTTTTGTATCATTGCAGTAATTTTTGTGGTGTGCCAGTTTGCATACTTAAATATTATAAAATTTAAAGTTGTATTTAAAATAATATTTTAAAGGTACCTAGCTGTTTATCTTGAGGTATCAGTGGAGCAGTACAGGAAACAAAGTCATTTTGGCTTTGGGAATAGAGGAGGAAAGCCAGCTTTTAATCCTAGTGTAGGGATGTTCTGGGGTACAGTTTGCCATTTTCCTACACATAAAGTGCAAAAACATTGCAGATACTAAAGTTAAATATTATGCCAATACTGTAAATCCAGTGTAAGGATTTATTGTATCACAGAGTTCTTTAAAATATTAACGTTCCCTGGCTTCACTTAGAAGCATTAACTAATTCCAGGTGAGTCACCTCAGACAACAAAGCCCACTGTTGGCTGACATCTGTCACACAGAGCGTGGGGTAACAATTCCCAAGGGACTCTTGTGGATGCAAGACTGTTTTTTATGGTGTGGGACTCCCTTTATTTCCTGTTAGTTTATACTGCACTCTAGCATAGAAAAATTAATTTCTCTTAACTTCTACATTCCCTTAATGTACACATGTCATTTAATGAACATAATATACTTTAGAATATTAGATTACAGCCTTTCTGCCTCCCAGGTAGACTGTCAGACCTGGTGGTATAAATTAGTGCAGCTCACAAATTCCTTTTAGCCAGGAGAACTGCCAGCAGCTCCCAGAGCTGGAGGTCATTGAAGTCCATGGAAAGACTTCCAATGACTCCATTAATTGCTAAAATAAGGGTGTGCATTCACAAGACAAGACTTTATTTGAAAGTTCTATGAGAAAATATTGCATCTCTGGTACTAAATCTTCTTTTCCCTTGGGCTGAATTTTTGACATTATTTTTCAAAATACCTGGAGTAGAAGAAACTCCACAACCCATGGTATTATTTTTCATTTAGAAAAATATGTTGTAATCATAGAAGATTATTATAAATTGTTTCTTGACAGTAAATAATATGCATACAAACAATGGATAATTAATTGCAGGCAGACTTCAGTTAGGAAAGGTCATCCTAAATGTGCCTTATCTTGTTTGTTTCCATGATTATCATTGGTCAGATGTAATTACATACTTGTCAAATTGCAGCACTGGAAAGATGACTTAAATGTCACTGTAAATTGCAGGTTTTTGAGAAGTAATTAATATATTCTTCACTATTTTTAGGTTGGGGGGACTTTCTGTCTGATGATACAACCAAAGCTTAAAGCAATCAGAGGTGACCCAAAACACACTCAGAATTCCCATTTTAATGAGACTTGGACCTGACTGTAGGAACAGAAATGTCTGAGCACAGTCTTACCAAACCTTGCAGTTGCCAGAGTCTTAAGCAGATACCACAGCAAAGTAGAATTTAATAACAAAAATACTACTGCTTCTGACAAGTGAGTAGTGTTGTCAAATTGCACCACTGAGTACTCCTAGTTACTGTGAGAGCTCCATTATAGGCAGACAATGTGGGATCTAACTGTTAATATCTATATTAACAGAGGCTAAAGAGGTTCAAAATTCCTTTTTGCCTGAGTAAATGACAAACAAAGGAGGAATTTGAACCTTTTAAAAAAAATTTCTTAATGTCAATCTGGTTAAAGTGTTGCAAGAGGAATACATATGTTAGTAGCCACACTTATTTCTGATTGTGCACTAATATTAGCCCCCTGTGTAATGTTCTGCCACTGAAAGTCACTTCCAAAGTCCAGTAGGGATTTGTATGTGTGACTGTGTTCTAGGAGCTTACTGATTATCAGTCAGGATTTGCCAGTGATAGAAGAACATTTTCAGACCTTTCTCATTCTACAGTGGGACAACTTCTTGCAGCTTTTGGTGTGTTTTAGTGCTCTAAGAAAAATGACACTTCTGAATGACTTTTTCAGGTCATTTATTTTGGATTCCCACAGTCTCCTCCTCTTCCCTGTGGATGTTATGCCATACAGCCAGAGCCAAGAGGAATGTAAAGCTGTAATTTTGTTGAAGTATCACCCTGTTGAGAACAAGCTCCTCAGGAGTCCCATTTTATTTGAGTTTTGCTTTGGAGAATGTAGCAGGATGGACAATATCCTCTCTTTGTGAGTCTGAATGCAGAAGCTCATGGTCAGAATCATCATCCCCTGGATGTTCAGAGGAATATCTGTAGGCAGCAGGTTTTCTTGGCAGGTTGCAAGGTATTTGGGCATTTGGGAATTGTTTTAATTGACAGGTTCTCTCTGACTAGTTTTGGATGTGTTCCCTCACCATTATAGATATGAGACGAAACACCCTGCACAACCTATGAATGCACAGGTCTTGACAAAAAATTAGGCCAACTCCAAACTTTTTAGCTTATTTGGGGTTTTTTTTCCCAGCTTCCCCACTGCCCCTCACAGCTTTTTTTTGCTCTGTGCTGTTGTTGGATGCAACTTCTGATTTATTGTATCAGCAGCCAACATTTGAGATTCCTTTGAGGCTGCTGGCACTGGCATTTTCAGTGTGTGAGGCTGTCCAGAGCACTTCAACGTACTCCCTTCTGGCAGTGCTGGCTATCAGATCTGAGCAGAGCCAGCTCAGGTTTCATGGTGCCTGCTTGGATTTATGGGCATCAAAAAAATAAACCACATTTGCCCAGAATGTTGTAGCCCATTCCAAGTGCAAGTAAGGGGGTTGTGAATGTGAGCCCCTCATCTGTCACAGTTACCAGAGGGAGAGCATGGCTGGGACAAAGCCAGGCCCATGCATCAGAGATCAGCTTGAGTTTGGGAGAAGAGAGGCTTGGTGAGTCGGGGCACTGATAGAAAGCCACTGAAGTGAGCAGAAGTGTATTTGCAGCAGGGTTGCAGCAGTAGTAAAACTTTCTTTTCACCTCCTTTGACCACAGAGTGCAAAGCTTCTCATCTCATGAAGCATCTCACGTTGTACAGTTACACCCCACACCAAAGTAGGAAAAACATCTAGAAAAAATGTACTTTATCTTCTTTCAGCCTCTTCTCTGCCAGGAAAGGTTGATTGACAGGGAAATAGAGACGCTGATTATCTCACCCATTTGTATTGATGTGTGAGCTGAAAAAATTAGCAAGAGTTTTTTACTGTTCTTTAAACATTAGGATTGCAACAAACTGTTTCATTTTGGGTACAGACCACTCTTTAGTAAATGTAGCCCCACCTAAAACATGCTTTTTGGTACGAGACAGCGCTGTGTCCTTTCTTGGGTCCTAATGGACCTGAATGGACATCAAGGACTCGCTTTATTGGCATCTGTGATAGAGTAGAGAACTACTTCTGTATTCTCCAACTTTGTTAGCTCAAATAATCAAAATGTAGAACTTCACAACCACTCCACAGTGATAAAAGGCAGTTTTATTTTGGCTCAAGTCCTTTGAGTTGGGTTGAGTTTTGATCATCAATTTGCAGTGTGCTGTTCTTGGAAAATATCACAACGTTCTTTAGGGTGTGCTTTTGAATGTTAGACCTGAAACTCAGTATGGATTATTTTCAATTATTAATCTAAGCTTTAAGAATACTTTTTTTAATGGGGTTAGTCTGATCTAGGAAAGGAAGATAACGTTGCCAGGCTAGATTGCATATGCAAACAGGAACGGAAATTGTCTACGGAGCCTTCACGCTCCAAATGCATTGTGTGATTCTTTTTATATTCAGCCACAGACACATTCTGTTGTAATACTCCACTCCTTTTGTTTTGCAGTATCAAATGGAGACTGAAACATTAAAAGCAGGGTGTAAGAGGAATGAAAAATGTCAGTAAAACAGCTGATGAAAACCTTATTAAACTGCTCTGCATGTCAGAGCAGTGTTCCTTCTGTAATGTATATGTTTGTAATAACAGCTTTGAATTCTGCAGGGACCTATAAGTGATGAACAAAATTGGTCAAGTGAGAAAAAAAAAGAAGTTACTGGAAACTTGCATGTAGTTGAGGCAAACTGTACATCTGCATAAAATAAACCTGTGCCCAGCTGATAGCTTTGACATTGTTCCCCTTGTATACATCAATTCCTTTGCTGGGTTGAGTTTACTCCAGTAAATGTTTTGTGGTGAGAAGTATTCCCCAATTCCATAAGTAGCCAACACTCCTCGTCAATATCAATAACAAGCCAAAATGTAAAACTGAACAGGACAGAGAGTGTCTCCAAGGAGAAAGTTTCTGGTGTTAATACATATCTTTCCCAGCAGAGGAAGAAAATAATGAGGGGATAGAGTGATCACAGCATTGTAAATATTTTATGTGAAGGAAACTACAGTGTGGGATCAAGTCAAAGGACACCACGTGAAGGGTCAGGCTGTACAGAGGAAAAAAAGAGGGAAACCAAAAACATTGACAAACTAGTGAGGTGTCCAGAATTGGTAAAGAAACAAACCCTATTAACTTGGAGCAAAAGTTGCACAAAAGGTGTAATGTACCAGAGTACCAAAAATTACGTTCTTGAATCTCTTGGAATAATGTGAATAAGGAATAAAATAAAAAAAACCTGTGCTCAGCAAGGTTTTGAGGTGGCACAAGCATGTTTACTGGGAAAGCCTGAGTTTCTTTCCTGACAGAAAAACGTGGCTGATCTGAGCAAGCTGCCTTGAGATGGGAAACTGCCCTGAAGGTAGGAAACAGAGGGAAATCATGAAGCTAGAGAACTGAAAGTGAAAAGTTGAGTATTTCTTTGCCTGTGGGAACATGGGATGGTAGGAGGGAGGATGGACTGATGTGGCAGAGTAGATTGCTGGATTACAGAGATGGCTAAGCTGCTGCTGGAGAGATGATTTTAGGTTTGAGTACTGGAATTTCTTTTCAGTCCTGCCATCGTCACTATCAGCTTTTTGTTTCTTAACCCATGCAAGATACTACTTTAATATTAGAGTTGGGAATTAATGCATGCATCCCTTTGGAAACATGAACAGGTCTTACAGAAAATGATGCATTAGCAAATCAGAACCAATTTTAATTCAGTATTAATTATAACCTTGAAACGAGGCTAACATTCGAACGTGACAGCTTCCTATGCATCAGGAGATTTGGGATAGACTGGGAAGTTTGTATTCAAGTGTCAGCTGATGACTTAAGAAGTGAGGAAGGGCTGCTCTTGCATGGGACTCAGTTCAGCTGTTGTTGGCAGTCAGTGTAACACCGGCAAAATACTGAAGATGTTCCTGTAGTTCCCAGGCAGAGCCTGGACAGCTCCATTCCATCTATCTTACAATGCCAAAATCCTCTTTGCTCCTTACAGTTTGAGCTGGAGCTCAAGTCGTGGTACAGCCTTTGTGGCTTATGAAAGAGTTTCACTGTGAATTCCCGGGAGAAAGCAGAACTGATAGTCTGAGAGCTTTTCCTTGGGTTTGTGTAAGTAAAAATCTGCAATGTGTTTGGCTTCAAAGTGTGGAGAGGCAACATTTATACAACTATAACCAAGTACCTGGCACAAAAAAACCCCAATACAAGTACAAACACAAAGTATTTGTTTTATGGTCTACAGAAAGAAAAATCAAATGAACTTGTCTCGGTTTTAGTGTAACAGGAAAATTCTCACTTAAATGTCATTTAAAATTCAAGTGTCCTCTGCTTCTAAGTATTACTTTGAAGGACAACAAATGGGGAAGCTCAGAGTTGGTAAACAGCAAAAAGTGGAACATTTATTTGTTCTACTTATGGTTGATCAGGCGTAGCACCCAACAAACTCCTGTCAGTCTTGCACAAAAGCCTGTAATATATCACAGAATTAGCTTCACAGGTGGCTTGTCAATGAAACAAGAAGTTTAGCCTAAAGGTTGACACAGAGGTTTATTTTGTATTCCCCTAACAACTGTGCAGAAATTTGCAAATGGTTGAGTTCAAATGGCTCTTAACATTCTTCTTGAGTACTGATACAAGAAGGAAATAATATCATAAAAGTTCATAATAAAAAGGTACATGACATTCTCTTGGCACTAAATTTTTGATATGTTAGGCACACAGGGATGGGGTGAGATGGGACAGGGAACCAGAGAGCAGTGGAAATGGATACCAGTGCAGGAACAGCCCAAGGAAAAGTCTGCAGTAAAATAATGATTTTCAAATATATTTTCAAATACGTATTTTCAAATATCCTCAACCTGAAGCACGTTCTTACAACCCATCATGCACTCAATGAGGCGAATGTACAGTTTAGACTTTTCCAGCAGAGCAGTCAGAGATGATGGACCAGGGTGACACACAGGTCAGGGTGATTGGTATTTTGGAGTAAAATTTTATTAATTAACAAGAGAATTTGTTTTTTTGAAGTAGGATCCCCGTCAACGAAATTGAATTTCAAATAGTTCGGAGAGTTCTGCAATTCTTAGAGTTGAAAAGAAATATTTGTGATTATTTTATGTATTTTTCCTGTGTTTTCATGTCTCTCCTCTGTAGCCATCTAGCTAATTGTGAAAACTTTGGTTTCCCCTCAGGTAAAATGGGAGGGAAATAAAAGAGCCAAAAAAGGAGGGAAAGAAAGGGAAATCTGTAAATGAAAGCTTTCTTAATGTGCTAAAACAAAAATGTGAAAGACTTGAGAATGGGGAAAGAAAACTTGAAGTGAACCACAAGTGGGAGAAACTGTGGAAATTATTAATGAAATTGCTTTCCAGCTGTTGTACCATTTTCCCTCAGCCAACCACAATACCAAATTGTCAGCATAGTTCCAGTGCCTCTTTCACAATTCATTTGGGGCTATGGAAGAGAGATTCCAATTTGTATTTACTTCTTATGACTTACAAATGTGCCTTTACCCCATAAATGGAGAATCAATGATGCACTCTATTGTTTTACGTATTTCAGCCTCCTCAGCATGATCGGCCTGCTTAGATTGGAAGACCTCGGTGGTGTTTGCATTTCAGAGCCTTCCCACCTGTTATTGTCAAGCTGAGGGAAATACATCTGTAAGTAACATGATTTTGATAAAATGGATAGTATGTAGCCAGGAGCTTGAGTCCTGCCATGATTTGGGGGATTTTTAACTCCATCTCTGCTGTTCATGCAGCCCTAAATCTTATGGGCAGTGTTCCTCAGAAGATGAGAGGGAAAGGGAAAGGAACAGTGCAGACCCAGAAGGTAAAGTATTTTAGTGTCCTATATGGCATGTTCTTCTGGCTTTATTACCTGGTTAAAATAATGACAAAATTGCTGGGCTCTTCAGATAATAATAATCTGTTTAAAGCTCTTGGAAAGTGCCTGGTTTTATCAGCATTAATTGCTTCCAGTGGGACTAAGTATTAGCAAAGGTAAGTCTTTGCATCATCAGGGAATAATTGGAATAAAGTGCAAGGGAAAGAGGAGTAGAATGAAAATTATTCTTATTATTCCTAATCTTGTAGCTATGGAGGAAGGGTTTTTTTCCCTTTTTCTGTTAGCTATGTTATGTTATGTTAGTTATGTTTAGAAATGAAGCTCTATCCAAGCTCTGAGTAAGAATAAAGAGGAAAACACTGCTGGAAAGAGTCAGAAAAACAGCATAGTTCTTGTGAGAGATTGCAGCAATTATTCTTCTACTGGAATCATGGAATCATTCTGTAATTAAATGAAAAGCTTGTAATGTTCACATACCCCTCTCTGTAGGAATTCCTGGAATATTTTGTTCAGTATGCAGAAGTATAGCTTAAGTTGGGCAGCGGTAAGAGACCATCCTTGCTTTATTTTCCCTTAGGGACTTCTACACCACACAGACTTTTTCTTTGACCTTTACATTTTCTTCTGAGGACGAGGAGTTGAAGTCTGCAGGAAAACCAGAAATACCCACCCTGGCTCTGGAGAAAACCTACTCTGCTTTGGAGCAGCAGAAGTAGTAACATCTGGGGATCATTTGAAACTGTAGCTGCTCACTCACTATGGAGGACATGAAAGAAGCAGTTAATGTTTCTTTTCTGGGTAAGGAATTGATCTTTATCACCACTTTCCCTAAACTGTATTCATAACAATCACCAGGGACAGAAGTGCAGCATACTTTAAAGGCAGCAGGAGTTGCCCCAGGTCACGGAAGTGAAGGAGGAATTGGAATCTGAGTTTTACTTGTTTTCTGTCCAGAAGCATGAACCTCTTTTGTTGGAAATAATTTCTGCGCGGAGTTTGACTGCAGCTTCTAAGGATGCATAAAAATAAATCAAGTTAACAACAAGAAGAAGGAAAAATCCCTTCTGTAAGGCCTCAAAAAATTCTTTCTCTGCTGTACCAAAAAGAACTTTGAATTTTATTTGTTTGTTGCCAGATGAAAATTTAGGTTCCTGCTGTTAAATTCTTACCGAGAAAAAGTGTGAGGAGCTGCTTTTGCTGATGTAGTGGAATAATGCAAGTACTGGTTTAAAATTTTTAAAGTTCCTCTAGCTAGGGCACAAAATGAAGTAGGGAGTGATTTTGCCGTCTCCACAGTCTAGCACACCCCACAGGTTTATGTCCCTTGGGGATGTTGTCTTAGAAGAACTTTACTTTTCTTGACTTTGGGAATGTGGTCACAGGTATAAAAAGCAATGCAAGATATTTATGATGTAGGAGATTTTTCTAAACTTTTCTTGACTGTTTTTGTAGAAACTTTTTTCTGCATAACTCCCAAAAGTCAGGTTTCCAAAGCAGCATATTTGAGTCCTGCTGCTTTTGGATATTAATGGCTGTTACTTGTTGAGTCCCCTGTGATGCTTTGAAAGGATGCACTTGGGCTTGTGTGGATAATAAAGTAGTTAGTTTCCTTGTTCACAGATTTTTTTTTTGAGGATGGGAACTACAAAGACATTGCTTCCCTTGTGACAGAAGAAAGTATGTATCATACTTCATTCCTTCCAAACAGAATGTTCCTTTGCTGCACCTGGAAAGAATGCCAGAATCCCAGCTGATAAAAACTGGGTTTCAGTGGAGTCAAAGGGAAACGTGAGATCACTGAAGGAACAGACCACATGTAAACCCAAGAGCACAAATTAAGGAAAGGTTCTCTTCCGCCACAGACTAATTGGCTGGGGCCTACTGTTTTACATGTCAGATCTCTCCCGCCTGCTCAGAATGTTGAGTGTGCCAGAAGTAATTTATCCTTGTCTGTGTGTGTCTGTTCACAGATCACAGGCTGACTGCTTCCTATCCAGCCCTTCCTTTGCAGGCGTCTCCACTGATTTTAAAAAGGTAGGTGTCCATCAGTGCTCGGGTAAACAATGTTTGTAGAGTTAGACACCGCACTTGCTCCTCTTTATAGGGTCACATGTGGGGAAGGGTTCTCTTAGTGTGAAAGTCAGATTAATGGCTGCATGCTATCAAAGTTAAGAAATTATATGTAATCCATGATGAACAATATGACTGCCAAATGTTCACGTGTAATGCGTGTCAGATTTCAGCTGGGAAACAAAACAAAGCTCTCAAGGTTGCAGCCTGTGCTTTAGAAGAGCCACATGTTGTAACCTCAGAACCTCAGAATATCAGCTGCTTTCTGTGCATGATCAGAGCAGTGGAATCTGTGCCATATTCTGCCCTTTATTTCCTGCAGTCTGGCTGCAGTAATGGTCGGATGTGCGCTGCTGCCAAATGCACTGGCTGTTTGATCCACGTTCAGATCACTGAATTCACTGTACTTCTTTTTTTCCTCATGACCTATCTCATTCTGACATAATTTCTTTACAGGACGTAACAAAAATGACAGCTAAGTAAATAAGGAATGGCCTTTTCTGAAATTCATCTGTGGTTGCTCTTACATTACTTCTAGATAAAATGAAAATATCTCTTGACACCAAACAGGATCAAGGACTATTGTACTGCCATACTGGAAATATTTAAAATCAAAATGCTCTGCACACCTAGAAGAAGCAGATTTACACCTTCCTAGAAAGAAGAGTGGAAGTCATCAATCACTGCTGCCAGGAATGCATTGCCTTTGTCAGAAGAACCTCTGGAGGAGCCCAGGTACTCTGATTTCTGTCCCTCAGCACAGATCTCCATGTCCCACACATTTCCTATCCTATTTTACACGTCCCTGCTCCTGCTGTTCTTACCCACTACTGGTGCTTTCTTAATCATACAGAGTGTCAATTTTTTAATTCACAGTATCACAGTATAGATAAGGCTGGAAAGAACCTCAAAGATCATCTAGTGCAGCCTATAGTCCAACTAAATCTAGGATCGACACCTAGATCATATTGCTCAGCACCTCGTGCTGCCTCCCCTTAAACACCTCCAGGGTTGGCGACTCAACCACCTCTGTGGGCAACCCATTCCAATGCCAGATCACTCTTTCAGTAAAAAACTTTTCCTAATGTCAAGTCTAAACCTCCCCTGCTGAAGCTTAAGACTATGAACTCTCGTCCTGTCTGGAGGACAGACCTGGCTGGAGAAAAGACCAGCCCCCGCCTGGCTACAACCCCTTTTTAGATAGTTATAGGCAGCGATAAGGTCACTCCTGAGCCTCCTCTTTTCTAGGCTAAAAAAGTATTAAATTATCAAACTATAGATGTAAGTGACCATAGTAAAGTTAGCCCGAGCCATTCCTGAACTGCTTCCCGTCTCTTCTGGCTCATCTTTTCTGTCCCCAGAGGCAATGGCACACGACAAGGAGGTAGGTCTACAGGCAGGGATAGCAACTGCCTCAACTGTCAAACACTGCTAAAGTTCCAAATAAATGTTATTAACTATTAAAACAACAATAGGGGAGCCTGGCTGAACCACCCAGATGCCTTCAACTGTATTTGCTAGAATTCCTCTGTGCAGGTAAACATATTTGTATGCGAAATACGCCCTCAGGCCATGAATTTTTGAACTTTATCACAACGTGTTAGCTGTGATTTTGTTAAGGATTGTAATATTTCTTGAAAAGTTTATATGAAGGTTCGGATTTGATTTTTTTCTGCACCTACAGAATTTTTGTAATCTTTTCTGAAGCGAATCGGTTTCCTGGGAGCTTTACAACCAACTGTTCAGGTGAGGTTCTTACTGTAAGTTGTGTAGGAATATTGCCCTCAGACAAATGGACCAACAATCCTGAAACAAGTCTGTTTATTCCAAATGTAATGCCACATTTGGTAACAAAACACTTGATGTATTGAAATAAAGCTGTGTGTGTTTAATGTTATTTAATACACCATGAATGTGTTTTTAGGTAAAACTATCTAACAGCGTGAAGCAAACATTCAAAAGAATTCCTATTTTACCACGACTTCGCTTATAGTGTGGTTGGTATAAATTGCTTATGTGAGTTTAATTCCAAGAGTAGGAGGAGACCAAGTACTGGGAGATGAGTTTAAAAAGTAAGAAGACGAATTAAACACAGGAGAGCAACTTCAAGGTGACTGATGTATATCAGCATTTTATTTCATTGTAATGAAAATATTGCACATGGATCCATAGAACACATTTGTTGGGTTTCCTTTTTTAAGTTTTACAGTTTATTCTTTCTGATAAAACCTGGGGTAGATCCTTTGCTATTGACCTCAAATATACTCTTTTTAAACTTAAGTAGCTGCACTTCTAAAAAAAAACTAGAGGCTCTTCTTGCAGCACCAAGAGGACACAAGACATGACACTTTAAATTATGTATCTGCATTTGCAATAAAAACTGCAGTAAGCCTGTACAGAATTATTTTTAAACTATTACAGAAGGTATTTAGTGTTCACAGATTAAACTATTTATATGGAGATGGTCTTTGTACATCCATCTGAGTATTATATGTGAGATTACAGGAATTTAACAGATACTTTTAATCAGCTATTTTAAAAACTATTTACTATTACTTATGTTTTCCTGGTCAAGAAATGTGACAACCTTCTTGTAAGTAGGATTTTGCAGCTGTATGAGCTGGTTGCTTGTTTTCTGTACAGAAAGGTGACCAAGGAGAGGATCTTCTATCCTCTTATGTCCCAGTTTGAAGTCATCTTTAGAAAAGTCTCCAGCTTTGATTTCCCAAGTATTTTCCTAAAACTAAAAAGAAAAGACACATCTTAGACAGTAAGATATGGGATATAGTAAGATATAGGAACAAGCTTGAAGGATTTCTACCATAAGGATGTATTTTGCATCCCCTGCCTCCCCAGCTAATGTTCATTTGTGTCCCACAAAGACTCACAGCACAAATACACAAGAGCAAAGCAGGGACTAACTGCATCAAAGGCCTTTTTGTGAAAATATGGACAATGCTATAAACTAACCTTGTGTTAACCTACCGGAGAACAGAGGACAAGAATTCTGAATGCCAAAATATAGACATGTGTGAAAGGGAAAACTTCTACAAAAGTAGGCAGACTGAATAAAACTATTTATCTTTAAGCCACACAAGTCATGGTAATTAAATTAGGTCAGGCTGGCTATAAAGCTACAAAAAGCAGGCTGTAACTAATTTAGAAAGAGACAGAGAAGACCTGAAAAGAAAACAGATTGGCAGCCCCCTATTATTTTTTATCTAATCAAGACAACAAAACCTTAGAGAGGAAAAGAAAAAAGAAAAAAAATCTCACATTGATTTATCAAGATTTTCTCTCAAACCATTAGAACAGACAAAAGCATGTAGTCCCAGCTTTGATGTGTGAGGTTTCCAGATTATTATTAGTGCTAACAGAAGGTTACATGCAAACAGATTTTACCCCTGTGAAAAACAGAATAATGGAATACCTTGAAGTTGAGGAATTGGTGGAATCCATAGCAAAGAATAACGGGATCAGATCATTATCATTGGGGTGTCATTTCACTGAATCTTTCCGGAGCATTGGTATCATCTGCTGCTGTGTGAAGAGAAATCCTTAACACCTGTGAAAAGAAGACAATCAGACTTTTATTTAGAGCAATTTCTTCACAAATCACACCTGCCAGCATATATTAAACAACCCTTTTTGAAAATGGTTTCAAATATTTGCTTTGAATTTGAATGTATCAGGTTCTGTAGGGTGTGGGAATTACCATTCTTGGAGGATTAGAAGGGAAAGATTAGGACTTTACTCACAGGTGTGGATCCAGTCTCATTAAACAAAGTTTAAAATAGTATTTCAGTTGCTGTCTATAATAGTTTTCATTCTCCAAGTGATTAGAAAAATTAGCATGCTAAGGCTGTCTGAAGGGTGAAGAGGAGTGTGTGAACAAAAAGGGGGAGGGGCACAGACAAAAAGCTTGGTCTGTGTGGGTGTTTAATAGCAAACAACCCTTTCTCACCCTGTGTCTCTTTTACTCCTGCTTTAGTTTTAAGTAACTTCTGAAGGTTTTCCAGAAGCAGATGACACTCCGCCACTACATTCATCTGAAATAAGATACGAACTCTGCCCTGTGATGGAAATATTTGAGTTTTCAACACAATTAAGGGGTTGCAAATTCTCTGTGAAAATGGAAATTCCCTCCCATTTCTATCAGCAGGTCCCTAAGGGTGAAATTTTGACCCCAGTGAAGTCAATGGAACGGTCGCTCTCTTTCATTAGGACAAGAGCCATCCCTCATCACATCACATCTTGCACTTGGGACAATGAAGTGTGCTTAGAAAAAGAGAAACTGTTTCCTTGGGGCATTACCATTAGGTAACAATGGGAGACTTGGAGGGATGATGAGAAAAGAGACACAAAAATGCAGAGTCAGAAGGGAGAGCAGGCAGGCGAACAACAATATTGAGCATTTCTCCTCTCCTGTAGGAAAATGCAGTACAGGGAACATAAACTTTTTCAGAGCTCAACTGGCACCAGGAAGCAGTTTGTGTCTGAGAGACTAGGAAGTTCCCCCTGCCACTTGAGGAACACTCAAAGATCCTCATGAATTGAAAGTCAAAATTTAACAAAAGGGTACAAAACTAATTAACAACCTCAGAGCATTGGCCCAAACACGAGCTTCCCTTACTCAAGATCTTACTTCAGTAATCTTTTAGTGTGCCTTATGTTTGAGTGAATACAGTCCAGCTCTGAATATGTCTGAGAAGGGCTGAGGTACTGCACCAGCTGCACAGTCCTGCTAAAAAGCAATAGCTAGAGCATAACACACAACCAGATTTGTAAAGAGAAACCGCAGGACCAAGTCAGAACAACCAGGGTTTCAGTATAGCAATTTACTGCTCTGTACACTGTTCACCTGTAGCCACTATGAACCAAGGGATTGAATTAAACTTGCTGAGTTTTGACAGATTTGTTTTGACATCACTTTTATTGCTGGTAGGTAAAAGGAAACCTGCCAGCATGCTATAGATACTGGATCTACAAGGTTTGGACCATAATGTCTTATGTTTTATTATGTTTCTTTAAAAAGACTTCTCCTATTTGACTAGACACTGTGGTTGCTATTTTTTTTTTCTGTTTTATGCTTAAGATAAATTGGAGGTGGCACAGAGCAGTAGCCTTTAGAAGCACTTTCCAAAATTAGGGTTTGTGAAATCCTTTCCCAACATCTGCATGAAGAGCGCTACATCAACCTTCCAGCCACCTGGTTGAAAGGACTGTCCTTTAATCTAAATCATGTTCCCTGCAATTTCTTAATGTAGTTAATTCTTTATTTTCTTTTGATATTTTTGCCAGTGAAAAACTGCCTTGTGGTCATTACCTCTGAGTCCTTTCCACTAACTCTTTCTTTTAGTCCTGGCACGATGCTGTACATTTTCATTGCATGGGGATCTCCTCAAACAAAGGAAAATTATCAAACTGTCAGATCAGATTTCATATATTACTCTTGGCCTTGCACTCACTAGACCTGGTACACAGTGAATTTTGAAAGCCTCTGATCTTTTATAACCATTTCCAGTCTTACACATTTAAAATTTCCTCATCTGCAGTCACTGGGAATATGACTATTAAAGCTGAGGTAATTTGGATATTTTCCTTCTGTAAAGATACATAGAGTGATCCATTACACCCACAAATCATTTCCAATGTTTCATTATTCTTTCTGCTATGCCTCTTATTGTTTTATTCAGACACTGAATTTATTTCTTTAATTTTTTTCCTCTTTTCTACTAGGGATACATAATGCTTTAGAACTGAAGTTCTAAATCACTGTGGTTTAGATGTGCCTATGGGAATGAACACTGACAAAAAGTTCAGAGCAGTGGGACTTAGGATACCATAAAATAAAGACATCAAGGACACAAATATCCCTTCTGTCCTCCCAAGCTGCTGTATCAGAGCCTAATGGTCCTGCACAAGCACCTCACTTATTAACCATCCTGTGGGCTGGGAGGAGTGTGATTTCTCCTCACCAGGGTGTTCCTCCTCAGTTCAGGGAAATCAACCAAACCAAGGCTTAACCAGTAGAAAGATCCCTTGGCACAAAGTCTTTTAAGTGTATTTATAAAGTGATGCCCTTGGCCAATTCAAAGGGCCATGCAGAGGGTTCCCAGAGGGCAGATGATGAACCGTGACACCTACAGTCAAAAGAAAATGCTGAACTTACCAGAGAACACTAGCAGATGAACTCGCTAAGCCACTCCATAATTTACCAACAGTCCTGGCTTACTGGTGATGTACCACAAGACTGGAAATTGGCTAATGTGACACCCATCCACAAGAAGGGCAGGAAAGATGATCCATGTAATTACAGACCTGTCAGCCTGACCTCAGTCCTGGGTAAAGTCATGGNCACATCTTGAGTACTGTGTGCAGTTCTGGGCTCCCCAGTTTTAGAAGGATGTTGAGCTGCTTGAGAGGGTCCAGAGAAGGGCGACAAGGATGGTGAAAGGAGACTGGAGAACAAGGACTGGAGAACAAGCCCTATGGGGAGCTCAGAGGTGACCTGATTGCTGTTTACAACTACCTGAGGGGAGGTTGCAGTCAGGTGGGTGAGGATCTCTTCTCTCAGGCTGACGACACCAGAACGAGAGGACATGGCCTTAAGCTACGCCAGAGGAGGTTTAGACTGGATGTTAGAAAGAGGTTTTTCACAGAGAGAGTGATCTCTCATTGGAATGGTCTGCCCAGGGAGGTGGTGGAGTCACCATCCCTGGAGGTGTTTAAGAGAAGACTGGATGAGGAGCTCAGTGACATGGTCTAGATGGTGGGAGGCTTGGATGGATGGAGCGTGGTGCCCATGGTTCCATGCTTGTGAGCCTGATCCCTGGGTGGGCGTTCAGTTGGGAGTTGGACTAGATGATCCTGTGGGTCCCTTCCAACTCAGAATAACCTGTGAACACAAGCAGGCAGCAATTCCATGTTATTTGTGGGATTGTAACTCAGCAATTGTTTCACAGATTAGTTGCACACAACTTCTTCAGGAAACAGTAACTTTTCTGGAGCTGCTGGTGGAGATGACAGGCTATTCAGATGCCTCTTCTGAATGCAAACAGGACAAAAGCATACTATCTTTACTACTTGTGTTATAAACAACTTCTTTCCACTTCTGAAGCCCCCTCCCTCCTTTCCTTCACTCATATGAACATTTTAAAGGGGGAGCTACTTTGTAAATCTCTCAAAACCTTCTGATTGTACTTTTCTTATCTGTACAATTCATAGACAAATCAGAGTAGTACCCGTGTTGCATGAACAGTACCTTTTGATTGTGGCTGCCACTATTTCCAAACCCATTACTTAGCAGCCTTTTCATCCTGACTAGGAGATCAGTAACTTTCTTTGAAGTATTTTTATGCTTTCTGTTTTTTAATCCCTTTCCATTTTTCTTGCCCATCTGCTCCAGTTCCATCTGCTTATTACAGCATAGATGCAAGTCCCTCCATGTCTACACACCAAGGGTTGGTCTCCTGCCCCAGCATTTCTTTTGACCGATCCTGTGATCAGTTCTGTGGGCTGATATTCTGCAATTTTAGGCAGTACATTCACATCACAGATTATCTACATGTGGCTACTTTTAATTATATTTAGAAATTCATACATAAACCCGAAATGGTGACACAAGGTCTGTGACACTGCTGAGTGAAGAGCTTTGCATCAGGCATGAGGAGTTTCCTTCATTTTCTCTCTTCATCATGATAAGCTTTCCTATTGCTATTCACTGTTTGGTTTATTTTAAATTAGATGGCTATCTCTTCTCTCCATACTGAAACACCATTGCACTTCAGTGAGAGTCAGTCAGTGCTAAGTCTGGAAAGTTAAGGAGCTGCTTCAGCCCAGCAATATACCAAGAGTATGGCTGTGTTGAGTTGGGACGTTGTATATTGGAAATAAAGAATTACCAAGTTCCCAGGGAATAAATCCTTGTGGACTCTTTTACAGAGAAGAGACCCTGATATTCTCTTTTGTATTTTAGAGAAATTCTAAATGTAGCTCAGCTGTTTTTCCTGCACTGGAAAGATATGTGCAATGTCTCTGAGAGAAGGACATTAAACATTTTTCCTTAACAAGATTTGTGGATAATATTGCCTACACTGTCTTAACAACAAGCATAAAGAGGGCATTGCCTAGAGAGACTCTGCAATTCATTAGCTAGTTTTATCTTTCTTTCAAAGAGGAAAAACCAAAAATCTGACTGATATGCCCATCCAACACTCTCCGAAGAGAAACAATTCTTCAGCCAGACCATTCCCTCCCCTCACAACAAAGCCAAATAAAGAGAACTCATGCATTAACTTTTTTGATTCTCAAAGAAGAAAGTCTTTATTTTAATTAAGAAATGTTTTAGATCCAGAAAATGTGATACGCTTTGCTTTTGGAAGAAAAAAAATCAGAGCACCAAAGAAAGGACAGTGCACAGAAACAATTTTATCAGTGAGTGTAATGTGGAGGAAAGTCATTAATTAATGAGAAGGAGGTGTTTTAGGGGAGGATTTTGGTGCTTAACAGTACCCTAAGCTTTGCTCTAAGTGGTGTGGGCAGAAAGCCTGTGAGGTTTGCCCAGAATGGCTCACCTTGTGACCAAGCACATTAAGGGAAGCGGCTACACAGCGCCAAGTTCAGGATGGAGATTATTACACCACTTAACCTCATCCTCAGGTCAGGCCCTCCCAGATCCATTAACTGTCATTTGGTTTCCTCCTGCTCTCAGAAGCCCTTGAGATGATCTGAAAATAAAAGGGCCTGTTTTCCTTCAAATCCTTTAGGATGGCTGGAGCTTTGATCTCCTAACCTTGAGCAAAGCAGGGCAGCACGAGAGTGGTGCAGCATCGCTGTGGGGTGGCAGCAGCAGCCCCAGCATCTGAGACACCACTTCCTATTTTTGGAACTTCTGTCGTGTTATTAAATGGTAAAGGCAATAATTCCAACTCTCAGAGATAAGATACTCACAAATAATAAGCCAGCTGAATTCTATTTCCATTTTTTGAAAGTGCTCCACTGTAGTGGAAGAAAAAAAAAGAGAGGAAACAGGTACTCACTCAAAGGAAAAATGAACAAGGCTCAGGAGGACACGTGGCCAGCACACGCTGCACTTCAGCTGTTTTCAGCAGGAGGACAGGCCCCTGGAGGCTGGCATGGATTCCAGCCTGCTGATGGTATCTTACTTTACTCTTGGAGAATCAGATCGGATTATTCTTAGGTGAAGAGTAAAAGGAAAAAAGCTTTTCTGTCAGTAAAATATTGATTTACTTTGCTGTGAATGTTTAAGACCTATTACGTATTACTAGAGGTGGTCTTTCACATGGTCCTTAAGCTGTAACTGCTGGGACCCCCTCATTCCTTTCCTCTGAGCAGAAATGTTGAGCAGAGCATAGTTCAGCACTACATGCTCCATTAAAGGAACTTATATACCATCCTATAGGCCTGGAGGTACAGTGGGAACCTTTGGCAGATACAAAAATACTCTGGAAATCTGTGGAACTGCCAGTGACCAGACAATGATTTATATTCTAGCCTTAGAAAAAATAAATACCTGTAAGGTATGGCAGAACCCTTCAGGATGGATAAAACAAAGAGTTGCCAGTAACTGTGTTGTTCACTTTCCAAGCCACTGACCTGCTGGTTAGCCCAGGCCTCTGCTTCCTCCAACCCATCATAAAAATTTATTGCAGATGGGTACTAAGAACCTGCAGGAAAATCCTTCACTCTTCTAAAAGCATTTCTGCCTTATGACAGTCTCACAGTAACTATTTCCCTCTTCTCACAGCAGAAGAGGTTTTTTCCAGCCCAAAATGGTTTAATCCTCTCTTACAAATGGCAAAGAAAAAAAATTTATCAGCCTCGCTGGGATAGCAAGGGATGAAGTACCAGAAAGCTGTGCATGAACAAGAGAGGCTTAAATCACACTTGGATCTGCAGGCACAGTTTCAGCCCGGACACTGTTCTCAGCCCAGGTATTATTTTGCTCCGGGGGCTGAGGATAACTAACTGCCCAATATATCAGAACAAGACAGTTTTGTGTAATTTGGCTTCTTCTCTCCATGTGTTCATCAATATATCAGGAGCAGCATAACTGGGCAGCTTTCAGTGTGATTTGGAGCTGAGTGAGAGCTGGACTAATGGGCAATGTCCTGGCACGCTGGAGACCAGGACTTGGCAGGAGGCAGACAGGCTCAACTCCCAGCTCCAGCTGGACACTCTGTGCCCATGAATCTCCTGTCACAGGCCTGGCACTGGCAGCTGTGCACTTGTACCCCAAGAACGGGCTCACAGTCACCCCCCATCCCCAGAAGCCTGCCTGTCCCACCCTGGGGGGGTGCCAGGGCTTGCAGCCACTCCAAGTGCTGGGGAGTGTCCTGTGCTTTTCTGTGCCCAGCTCGACACAAAGCAGCCATGGCTGGAAGTAGAACACAGCACTGCTGATTCCTGAGCAGGACACAAACAGCACAGGCTCTACAGGGAAATAAGCCGTGAGTAAAAGCAGCCCTTAAGGGAGATGTGGCCCCAAAGCCCTGCGTCCCTTTGACCCTGACGAGTATCTTCCTAGTTTCACACACTCAACCATGACCAATCTAAACCTTCTGACCTCAAAAGCCTTACTGCACAGATTCAGAATGCGCACCTGAGTAGTTTATTTGCAGATTCATGCTCGTGTATAGCCACATGTATGTCATAGCCTCTCAGCACAGAGGTGGGAGTTGAAAGATTGACAAGGTAGTTCAGGCTGGGGTAACACCAAAAAGAGGGATTTTTAAATATGAAAAAAAAACGTGACAAGCATCTACAAATATTTTGAGCACTGACATTGCATAATGAACAGCATGAGAACAACTTATAGTAAAACAAAACCTTGCTAAAAGATACTGAAAAATATGAAGTCCCCTTCTATAACAGCAAGCAATAGGACAACTGCAAGAGTTCGCCAAGTATCTGATTCAGTCAGACATATCCTGAATCAAGATGGAATGTGTAGAGATGTGTTAGTGAGACACTAACTACTAGAACT
The DNA here is from genome assembly GCA_013390025.1 of Pitta sordida. Classification (NCBI taxonomy): domain Eukaryota; kingdom Metazoa; phylum Chordata; class Aves; order Passeriformes; family Pittidae; genus Pitta; species Pitta sordida. The sequence goes on along the minus strand of WEKX01001602.1, from coordinate 194,897 downwards.
CTTTTCATTCATGAAGAGATCACACATACAAAGAGATAATTTCTTACCTGACAGGAGACTGCTTTTGCTGTGTTATTAAGGTACAGATGTAATTAAGTTTTACATCGACCCTGATGGGTGCTCTGTGCCTTCCTGGTGACAGTAGGTTAAATTTCAAGATAACCACTCCAGACTGGCTGCATACTTTAGTCCTTTTCCCCCTTCACAGTTGTTAAAACTTTATAGAGCCTCAAAACATATCCAGATGGACAGTAACTGTGACTGCCACTTATGAAACCAGTATAATCTAGCACAATACACAAAGTAGGGTAAGTGTGGAAGGAAAACAAGTTCTGAATAGGGGACCTCCTTGGAATATTGGATCAGCCATCAGACACACCAATTCTGTTTAGACAGGCCTGTTATACACACCCAAATGTTCTGCAAAACAAAGCACATCCCCGTCCTTTCACCGCTGCAGCTCCCAAACACTTCTGCCCAAGGGTGGTCTTCACCCTGCTCCAGGCAGTGTTTGTGCCTATGTCTTTATTCACAAACTGGAGCTCTGGTTTCCATAGTTTTTTGGCAAAGCTGAGATGCATAAACCATGTTCTTCCTCTCAGAGGAATATCCTATCTTGGCAGTTTTGTTTGGGTCTGACTTTTCCAACTATGCAATAGTAAAATATGAGCAAATAGATCACTTACCACTGCGCTGCTGTTCTGTCTCCAGTGGATTCCCCTGCACAGCTCCTCCATCCTGCTCGTGCCACACCAGGATAACCATAAATAACATCACCACAGCAGAGAACCTGGTCAAGAGAAAACTGCTGTTATTTCAAGTTACTTTGTTCACTTGTGGGATAATGGCTGCTAAACACAGCACTGTATAGTGACTTCTTTGGAGTTTTGCGCTGGGCACAAAAATAATATATATTTTTTGCAGACAGTGTGTATGTACCATAACAGGATGATTAAATAATGAAGCCATGATGTAAGGAAAAACCCCAAACCCTGGCAGATTTATAGCAACCAAATCTATGGCTTCATGCCTCACTGCAGCTGGTATGGCTGCCTAATTCCACTGAAGGTACATATTTCCAACCAATTTCTACTTACATGTGTGTTGGCAGAGACAGGTCTGCAGCAGGCATTCTCAATCACTTCTTATTTGTCACATTTAACAAATTTCCAACTTAAACTAACAATTTAAAAAACTCTTAGGGAAACTGCAGCTTTAATCCATGGTATTTCATCCCGTCCTTCCTTCCTTTCCTTTCAGTTCAATGGAGTTGAATTATCTGTTAAACCTTACTGAATCTGTCCAGTTACACACCTGCTGCTCATGGGGAGAGCGTGTTTTGAAGATGTGTTGTGCAAAAGGACAGCATCTCTTACCACATGGAGTTGTGTTTTAGTAGTGATGTGCTTTAGTTTGCTGTTTTGCAGAAAAGATTGTGTGCCATATGTCTCAACAGACCCTGCTCCTCTTCTCCAAGAAATTGGCTGAGGGAGCTATGATTGTTTAATTTGTTTTTTGCTCTTTTTGCCTCACAATTAGAGATTGGCATGTGAACTATTTAATTAAGCTGTGAATATTGCCTAGTTAAACAAATGCTGTGTCATTCAGCTATTTACAACTAATAAACTTAATTAAAAGTAAAAAAAAAAGTTAGTTAAAAGCTAAATGATCTTGGAGTCCTTTGACCAGCTGTAATGTATCCATACAACATCATTCTATTCAATAAGGAAGTTGTTGTTAGGGCTTTTGTCAAAGCCCCAAAAGAAAAAAAGGAAAAAGAAAGTTGTGATATTTTTGTTTGGTTTTCTTCATGTCACAAACAAAGCTCCAGCCTCTGGCATTGCAGCTGAGCTCTGTTCTGTACCCGAGGTGACTGAGAACCAGATCATAAACAAAAGCACACCGGGGCTTCAGTGAGCAAAGCACACAAGAGCAGAATATTAACCACAAGTCTTGCCTAGGTGGAGATTCCTTTTGCTTGGTCATGGCACATAACAAGGTTTCATGCCTCTCTTTTTGGCATGTCTGGTGCCACAGACTCCCCAGGAACCTTACTCCATTCAGATGTCTGTTTCTTAATGAGCTGATCTTCAGAGGAGCAGCTATTGACCGATTCATTGCTGGGTTACCTTCAGCACATGCTTTTCTCTCACAATGGTCCATGAAATGGAAAACTCACTGCGCCATCAGGCCACTCAAACCACAAGCAATGGCAAGAATGCTCAGGCAGCCAATGTGGGATCTCTTCATTTCACTGCAGAAATCATTTAAAAATATAATAATCCCTTTTAAGTGGCTTAAGCACTAATTAGGGACTCTGGGATCTATTAGTAGGGTACTGTTTTATTAAGCAATACTGTTTTAAACATCAGTATATACAAGAAGTGGTAAAAGTGATTTGAACATCCTGTCTTTTTCATGCCTTGGACCGTATTGACTTAATACCTTTTAATTTTTCGGATTTCGTCTTTGAATAGGAAAATTTAGCCCATGTATGGGCTAAACATTAAAATACATTTTCTTCACCCTTTCCTTCTGTCCAAATGTTTGCAGTTGTGGAAACATTCAAAACACTCCCTTAGTGAATTATGGGTGTATGAGGAAGACTGGGAAAGGACTGAGAAAGAAGAGACTTCGTGACTTGGCTCTTTCCTATATTTTATGCAGTTTAATTTTTCAAGTCTTGATTTAGGTTTGACTGTTTTCTCATCCAGAAATGCCCTGTTGAAGGTCAACTACCTCCTAAATTTACCACATTGACAAAACAACCAGAAGATGGCTTTGTTAGATAGACATCAAAAATTAAGTAATCAGTCTTAAAATATTTGTTTTCCCTTGGTAATTTAGCTTAAATTTGCTTCTTGAAGCAAAGAAGTAACAGAGTTGAAGAACAATTAGAAGTATTAAACTAACCTAGTATGGTCTGTGTAATGAGCAGAACTTAACTACTATTTGTAACACCACTAAAAGGTAACATAAGAAAACCTTTGCTTGCAATAGAATAGAGGCACAGACCACTGAAAATGAGATTTGAATACGAAAATAACGTTTTCCAACAAGATTCTGAATTAGTAAAGTGTGAATCTAAAGTCATAATTGATGTCAGTTTTCCAGATGAAGAAGAATTTAAGATTAATTAAAAAATGGTTTAGTTTTGTCTCCATCATCAGACTGAAAGAGAGCAGAACGATTTTCCTGAACCACAGCTACTCCAAAATCTTCATGTCCTCTCTCTTCCCAGCCTTGTTGTTTCCTTTCAGGCCCATTTGGACAAACATCAGTCAGTCTCCTTACTTTAGTGGTTTTTGGTGATGTTCTGTGTGTTTCCAGTTCATTTCTGCATAACCTGAAAAATTCCTGTTTGCATCACAAGCTGACCAAAACGTTCTTTAATTATTTCCCAGGAGCTTAGCTCTATTCTCAGTGGGCACCGAAGGGCTTGTGACACTCTCAGTACAGATGTCTCATCCTGTAGGACACTACACCCCCCCTGACTTAATTGCACACAGCTACAATTTGTTTTACAAGATTTCAGGACAGTTATTTAAGATGCTTACACTGAAATAACTTATTGGTCTTTTGGGGAGAGGAGGAAAGGTGATCACAGCAGAGTCAAAACTTACTGAGTTGCAAGTTGTCAAGGCAGCCCTTCACTCCATTCCCATCTCTATGTTACCTTTCTCAGCTGCCAGTTTTTAGACTTGAGTGCTGTCACTGCTAAGGCCTTCCAGGGGAACTTACTACCCAGCTGATTTCTTGATAATGTCTTTTTTTCCTTCACTTTTAATCCTCCTGTGACTTCTTTGAGAAAAGTAACTTTGTACTTTTGAGGCCTTTGGGAGTTTTCAGAGCGTTTAGATTGTATTCAGATAAAACTCGGACATCCCGAGTATTTATGTATGAAAAATCATTATTTGAAAATTGTCAGCAATATCTTCTGCACTTGTTCAGTACAGAGAGATTTTAAAAATTCATATCAGAGCAGCTGCATGTGAGATGATCCTTACTGGTCATCCGAACTTGCTGAGGCAGATTTATGGAAGCAGTGAAATGAATGCAGAAACTAAATCCAGGGATCGCTTGATAATGCTCTAAGCCAAAAGCAACAGAAAAAATGAGCAGGCATTGCTTACTCCAGCTTACCTCATCTGTACCATAAGTGGAAGGGAACAGGACCCATCCAAAGTGCGAGGGCAAGGCAGGCAGATATATGGCGGTGGAGATAAATGGTCAAATACAAAACTTTCTTCCAAACTGAAATTCAGGGAATTGTCAGCAAGTCCTCATCTACACAGAAAAAGTGAAAATGTGATGATGAGGGTTTGACAATAATCCTTGGACAAACGCTGTTCTCCATCAGCCTGGCGCCACTTCACAATCTCCTGCCTGCCCTGGGACTGCTTTGTGTTGCCGCTCTACAGAGCTGGAGCAGTTTCACCCCATATCATAACACATTTTTCCCCACAGTGAACGAATGCATCTGGTTTTGTATTCAAGCAGTTCAATAGTTTCTCGTTAGTAGCCTCAGGGATATTTCAATAAGATGAAGTCTTACGTACAGGACCATAAAAGAGAAGAGTTAACAAGGGGCTATGAGGTGTTACAGCAGAGGTGATGAGGTGCCTTTATGGGACCTCTGCAAAGTGCTTGACACCCTGAGTACAACAGACAGAATTCTCTTCTACTAGTGGTGTTTTGAGGAAGGTGGAAAACCCAAGCTTCTCCCGACCATTGCATGTCTGCTCACAGGAAATCTTGAGGCACCATCTGTGGCATGTTAAGTGCTCCGTGCTCAGCCAAGGTTCCCAATCCCCAGCTGAAAGTGCATGGAAATCCACTGCTGGCAAAGCTGAGGCTGTCAGGGATTTTGGCCATTACACTCAGCCATATTTATTCGATTAAAGGTAGCTCAGTCTTAATAAAGACAATCTCCACCACTAGTTTTGGTTACAGTCTGTGCTACGACAACACCAACTGCTGTACAGTGTGTAGGAAATGTCTCACCAGTGTGAGGAAATACACAAATTCTTGACAGCCACCTTTTACAATGGATGATGCATTAGCCTCTTTTCTTGCCAGCAAGATCTTAGGAACTTGGCTTCCAGACTCCTGAAATTTGGCTTGACCAAATTAGCACTGAAATCCCGATGAGTAGCACGGTGCCAATTTGCTGTTTAATCCCTACCCAAAGTACTCCACTGAGTTCTAACACATACCTGGCACACGCCTGGGGACAGAGATCCAGCATCGCCAGTCACTGCTACTCACGTGGGACAGGCAGGATGAGATGGGCAAACACAAGCCCGCCTGGGTTTCACTGTTTAAAATGAGTCCGAACATTTTTCTACATTAGACATCGTACATGGCAAATTCATAAAAAAAGAAGTGCTCTAACTGAAGCATTGGCTGTTACCATTAAAACGATTCAGATGGTGCGGGTAGAGGAGAGGTTTAACATGATCCTGAGTGCCTAAGGATGACCTGGGAACGTGGGTCAGTTGGCAGTAGATGGGATCCATTATTCATTTTCCCATATTTCCCAGATTGCTGTCACAGAGCTGTATTTGCTCAGGGCTTTGTTCAGAAGGTACCACAGTATGAGTGTGGGGGGGTGTGTCTCATCACAGGTGTCAGTCGTTCTTAGAGATAGGAGCATTTCACTTCGCCTTATTTTGGAATTCCAGAGACTTAATCAGATATTGGGAAAAGTCACATCAGCCAAGTTTGGAGTTGTTTTTATGAGGATAATTTTAAATTATACATTTATATATTTTTTTTACAATAAAACTCATTAGACTTTTAAAGGGAAACTTGTAGTAACACTACAAGGCGGAAAATATGGCTAAAATTCCATTACACATTTTTTTCAGAGCTCTTCTGTTACGTCACTGTGATTAAAAATAAACTTCTACTGTGATCAGAGATTTCTCCTCTTCTGAGTCAGAGTCCCAACCCTCTTGGGTAAGGAGGAGAATAACTTCACACTGGCTCCCACAATTTGTTGTACTGCTTTACCCAGCATTTATAAAATCCTTTCGTAATCTATGATAAAAATGGATTAATATGTTTTCTCTGAAATGTGAGAGGAAAAAATACATTCAATGGCGTAAAATATTCCTTGAATAAATAGCAGGTAACTTGAAAAATAGTGGTTAAAATTCTACTGAGAGAGAGGCTTTTTGTATGCAGAAATTAATGCCAGGTTTCCAGGAGAAAAGATCCGTGTTTCCCAATTGCTTTGTAAATATTCGCTAATATTCACTAATTAATCCTAATAGTAATACAAAATAAAATTTTTTAAAAGTTAGAATAAAAGTCAATACAAACTAGATTAAGGTGAAAACATTAAAAATAAGATCAACAATCTGTAAGTGACTTTGCAGCTCAGTCTGGCAGTACAGGCGTTGTCGGGTGCCAACTTAAGGTGCAAACTGTCCTTACAGGCACAACATCTCAGCACTGGACCTTGGGGCAGTCCCAGGGTGGTGGTGTGTTTGCAGATCTGTTACATCAGTCTGGTTGTGCTTTCTCCATTGGGAACAGTCTCCATCGCTGCTGCAAACTGAACAGGAATTAATTGTGACTCCAACAGTGAGACAACAGAAGTAGCATGGAAAAGTGTTGGACTTTGTCCTTGAATTGATCATAAACACATCCATGAGCACAACAGAGCAGGCATTTGCATTACAGTGTTTGAAGCTGTGCGAGAGATAATGCCACAGTTAATTTTCAGCTTTAGTTAGGCTTTTCCTCTACATCAGTCGCTACTAAATAAGTCCCTAACATTTTTCAAGGGCATAACTTGCAACAAGACAGCAATAACAATTACACATTGTTTTCAAATAAGATGCCATTTTCCTTTCTGGCAGGCAGCAATGGGGTTTTAATGGGTAACATTTGTTTCATGAAACTCACAGATGCTTCCTTGACAATTGCAAACGTAGAAAAGAGGCAAAAACAAACCCAAAGAAAAGGAAGAAAATACAAAGAGCAAATAAAAGATTCAGCTTCCATCACGATGATCTATCTTGTGTCCCAGGTGGATGCACATTTTGGCTGGATCAGACATCTCTAGTGAGCCTGCGGTGCAGAGCTCTACAGAGATCTTGGGTCTCCCACCTTGTGTAGCTTCTGGGCCACTCTGAGTCACAGTGGGAAATACTGGAAGAGTTACCATGCAAGTGGGGCCAGTCAAGTAAACCCCAAAATTATAGGGCATAATCTTTCCAAAAGGATAAGCTTTCCAGAATATGAAAAATCGCAAATACAGATAAAACCATGGAAAACAAATATAAATGGCACCAACCTCATTCTGGTAGATGAAGTGCACTGTGAAGGAGCACCAGCCTTAACCTGAAGAATGGAAAAGCCGACTCCTGTGAAGAGCCAGGACAGTAGCTACAGCTGGTGCTTTTCCATGTCTATTTTTTGAGCCCTCCAGCATATCTGGCAAGTGGCAAGAGGCACTTTTTCCCTAAACAGACCCAAACCATAAGAATTTGGAAAGAGTCTGTCAGCACTGCCTCATGGCTGGTGCCAGGCAGCCAGGGACAGGCAACTGAGTGCCTCAGTCCAAGAGGCTGGACAAAATCCAGGGGCTCTGTATATTCTGCATGACAACAAAAAACAGTGTTGTCACCATGTCTTTGAAGCAGTGCCACTTACCTGAAAAGGTCATGTTACCCAGGCTCAGGGGGAGTCTAACAGAAGGTGGCTTCCCAAACTTCTGCTAAAATATTTCTCTAGAAAAGGGATTCCTCAAATAGCTACAGATCAGGAGATGCTTCCTTGTTATCCGCCAGAAACTATGAGCAAGCTCCCGGGGGGGAAAAAGCAAAATAATTTTAATTCTCATTCGTTCTAATTCCATAGGAAGTGCAGTTGTATTTTTGTCTCCCTCCAGCAAATGAGAGAAATGGTTTTGGTTGGTGTCTTGTTTCCTGTCTGTAGGTACTAGAGCTGGACGCTAGGAGTAATTGTGAAACCAAGAGGAGACTTCTTTTTCTTAAAGCAGGAATACCCAGTACGTAATAACCATGTTGTAATCCATGAAAGTCTGAAGAATTTTAAGGTAATATGTGCTAAGGATGGGACAGGAAATTATCAGCCAGAGTCAATGGTGTCCTCTGATGGCTTGCTGTTCGATTGGCCTGTAGGATTCCCATTAGTTAAATGGAAGCAGGATTTAAGCTATGCAGATCATACCTACCTGAGAAATACAGTCGTCCCTCTTCCACTTCGCACCCCCCATATTGCGGCTTCACATCTTAGTGGTGTGATTTTTCAGCCATGAAGGAGGTCCCTTTTCGCAACTGCGCATGCGCGACCTGGCACGCGTGAATATTCAATTAGGCAGCATGAATATGCAAATCAACCCACACAGCCGCTGCTGCGGCTCAGCTCCCGGCACAGCCGGGCGCCTGCCCCACTCCAAGAGAGGAAGCTTCGTGCAGTTATGAAAGATTTACACACTCTCACGTTAGACGTGGTGTCGGAGACTTTCTTGAGTGACTCTCCGAGATGTATTCGTTTACCCCGCGTATGGAGAGACACCAGGACAGCGGCGCAGACAGCTCCCCTGCACTATTGTCCCCAGACGAGTGGAAGAGGGGGTTTTTCCGGTGTGGGGTGGCCGTGGGCCCTGGGAAACACTAACACAAACACCAACACACAGCAGAGCAGTGCTGAAACAGCACCAGAGCGCTGGGCAGTGGGACAGATTTGCATATTAATGAGCTGCCAATCAATGCAGAAGGTGGCTTTGCGGGAGACAAACAAGACTGCAGTGCCATGGTATAGGACACCCGACTGTACAACCATATTTTAGTACAGGACAAGTGTAGGTTCGGTGGATGTACAAGGTGCACTCCCACATCCACACAGTCCTTGCACTGCCACAGCCAGGCCACACTGCCTTCTGGGACACTGATTTCCAGAGGCTTTCCCAGGTACTATTTTAATTCTTCATACTGTTGGGCTCTGTCACTCCCTTACCTTGTGAGATTGTTCCACAGTTTAGTAGATATTTCTATGGCTTTTTTACTCCTGACATTCACCCTAAACTCTACTTTCCTTAATTTCCATTCTCTACATGTATTTTTTTTCTCTCCATGGGTACTAAGGAGTTCCTTTTTTATTCCTGATAAAGTCCAACTACTAGCAACCACAAATCAGTCTTATTCCTTAGCTGGAGAGACACAGATGTTGGTAATTATGGGCCTTACTTAGGGGTCCTCTGAAACTTTCTGCTTGATTTGCTGTCGCTGCAGGGATGATAATTGCTGTTACACATGGAAGTATCTCAGCCCCCCCAGCAGTGAGCAGGGCAGCACTGATGGGCTCTGAGAACAGCTCTGTGCAGTCCCCTGGGCTGGGCAAGGAGAGGGCACTGCATCCCAGCTTGGCAAAACACTGGAGACCAAACCTGGCGCATGAGGGAGGGACCACGGTTGGATGAGCTTCTCCCCAGGCTATTGTAGCGCACTGCAGAAACAGGGAAATGGGACTGTTTCAAGTTAAGTTCGTAAGAGGAGGAAGGAATGGTAATATTCTCATTTCACATCGGCTTAACTTGGGAGCTGCTCTAATAATCCTGCGGAATCAGACGGGTCTAAGTGCCAGATGAAGTAAAAGGCAGCTCAGGCCACGGTGATGTGTGCTGCCAGGTTTGCTTTAAATTTTTTTATTATTTTTCCTTAATATAAATTATCGACCACCACAGGCACCAACAGAAGACTCTAGGAGCCTTTCCCAGCTGTTTTGGGCTTCAACCCCCAAAGCTTACCTCTCACAGTTCAGTTTTAGCTCCAGGCACTTTAAAGTTAATAGACTCATTTGAGCAAAGAGCTTATTGGAAATCCACGTTGGAAAATAGTGTAAGTGTGCTAGTGCCAAGCCATAAACACATTTATACAGTGCAGTAAATCAGTGCTGCTGCCTCTCCATGGAGAGGCCGGGCCAATAAAGACAAATGTTACAGGACATGAGGATGGAACCCGTTCAGCTTCCTATGGGCAGGTAGCAAAGACTGCAGCCACAGGACCCTGCTGGGCCTCATTTTGACATTTCCCCGTGTGGCCAAATTTCAGACCATTTGCTTTTGGCTTGTCATTCACTGACTACTGAAAAAGAACAGAGATTTGGAAAGGCATTGCCAGCATTGTGTGGGCCCTGCATGAGGACAAACGGGAAGAGGCAGGAAAGGTGATGCCAGTGGACGTTTATTCATACAAGGTCTACAGATGTATTTGGATTCTGTAAAGCAGTGATGATGCTGGACTCACTCTCATAAATTGCTGCATGAGTAGAGGTCATACAATCTGACCTGTGACCTTTTACAAACAATAAAATGTTCAGTTATTTGTTACCAGAGCATTTCATTCAACTCCCTTAATTACTCCGCTGCCTTTGAAGTGTTACGTAAAATACAAAACCAGGTTACAAAAGAAGGACAAGGTGTTATGGAGAGCTGGTTAGCCTTTAGTGCATTAAGTACCTGAGAATTATTTTTATTTTGTGCTTATGTAAGACTTGTCATTGACTACTAAATGCAAAGTTATCATTGAATCGGTGCTCATATCATAAAAAGCTCAGTGTAATTGGAAGCTGACAGCTGGCAAAACTCTCATAAAAATTCTCTAAAATGAATTAAAATACGCACAAATAAGTAATTTTTTAAAATAAGAGATTAGAAATAAAAATGCCCTGTGTCCCATTTAAAAGGGGAGAATTCACACTTTGAGAGAATTGAAAAAGGAAATTTGAAACATTCTTCTAAAGGTTTTTTATTTTCCTTTTTAGATCCAAAAAATTCAAGCACACTTGTTGCTGCCCCAGACCTGTACAACTCTGCTGATACCTGCAGGAGGAAGAGCTTTCCAAATGAAGTGCCAAAAGGCAACTGCCAGGTCACCAGCAGTGCCTGCCCAGGTCCTAAACCATGGCACTAATTATCCATCTGCCTCATCAGCTGCCTCAACAGATTCTCCATCTGATGGAGATAGGATATGGCTCAGGAGCAGGCTGCCTTTCCTCTCCTCACACATCTCACTGGGAGTAGGTTGTTTTAGAATTATGTTTCAACTTTTTACCAGCTGTTCTTCTGTTTGCACCTTCACTCCTCTCATTACTTGTTTCACTGTACATTTACTCACTGGTACAACAACTGAGACGAGCAATAAAGCAGCACATGTCTGAATAGAAACCAAAGTCATTCACTGCATCATCGTAAAACACAGATATTCACCTTTACACCTTTTTGAAAACTTTTGAAAACAAGAAGAAACACACAAAAGCACAAAGCACATAATATAAAACTGAATGTCCCCAGATCTCTCATCCTAGCAGGGCAGTACACTCACCTGCAGCCCCTGGTGAGGAGTAGCGTGTACCCCTGCAACAGCATTTGTAAAGAGCTCGTTACTTGGCAGTCTTTTGCAGAGGAAATGCTGTCACCTGAAGAAATAAAGGAGATCTCTTGGCAGGGGTCATGGAAACTTCTCCTTCCACGAAGACTAACTGATACCAGTATTATCAGGGGGGGAAGGGGAACCACAGAGGCTCAGAGGCAGGAAGAGCAGTGGCCTCTGACTGCAACTTATACCCTGGCCCTGTGCTGCTGCCTACCTTAATCCATTAATTCATCAGCAAGGCAAGGGAGCATTTTCCACCTTCATGGATTCCTTGCAGCATGAATTAGTGAGCTGACTGTACCCAAGTAAAGTATATCCCAGATCCCTTCTGTAACTGCATTTTTTTCAATCATGCTTCGCTATTACAGTAAGTTTTTCATTATTATAATAAGTTTGCATCATCCTCATGTCTACAAGGTGTGAGAGATTTCATTCACTGCAGATCCTTTATAACAGTCTAAAGACCCCAGACTGGTGTGGCTCCACGTTTGCTTTGTCACACTCACACTCAGCCTTGCAGAATACCAGCTTCACAAACACATACAATAAAGAACTTCACAATCACTAGTTTTTGTTCTTTCACTCCCCCACCATTTCTCCCCATTTTCTTTCCCTTGATGTCAAACCTCCAACCCAGGGATGAATGATTTCTTTGCATCAGTACCTACTACCATTATAAAAGGTGGCCCTTCTGCCTGAGGTGAGGTTCTGATGGTTCTTTCCCTTACTGACATCAGACTACCTTCAGTGTAACTAACTCCAGTTTAGCATCATTATTCCTGACTCTCTACAGCACATCAGACCAAAATCTGCTGCAGTGAGCACACACCCTGTGTGAGATACACACTTGGTTATTGTCTGCATATGAAACAGCTTAGATTGCCAGAGCCTCCTTGTTTTCTCCTCCTGTGCTATCAAAGAACAGCACTGGGTCATGATACAAAAGCCTCAGTTGGATTTTTAGCTGTAAAACATTGCAAATGAAACCCCCCAAGACTTGAAACAGTTGACTTACTTCTGGGATGTGACGTTGCACAATATGGAAATTAGGTATGAGGGTTGTATTTCACCATCAGGTCTCAAGGGGTTAATAAAGGAGTCCATTTGCTGATTGTTTTTTTACAATACAAGCTATAAACGTACATTAATTCCTCATCAATTTGCAGTTTATCTCTGTATGTTCCCTGATGGCCTTCCCAATAGCACTGTGGGGAGGAGAGAAATGGCTAGAGGGATTTTGGAACAAATCCTTTGCAGAGAAGATAGTAATTTACAATATGTACATTTGTTTACTTCTGCAATAATTGCTACATCTGCTTTACTGACACTAATTAATTAAGCCTCGTTTAATTAATTATGTTCTCTGAGGAAGGTGGTGTTGACATTTTGCAGCTGGTGCTCAATGGGGAGCTGTGGAAGGCAGAGTTCTTAACTAGTTTGAAGTCCTGCAGCTCCCCATGTCCCTGCCAGTGCCCACGACCTGTGCTGGGCTGCACAGCTGGAAAGAACATGCTGGGTCTGAGCCTTCAGTCCTCCTGAAACTGCCAAGAACACTTCAAGTGGAGAAATAACACTCCAAAATCTGACTTGAGCTAAATAAACCCCAAACCCAGAAACAGATATGTAGATGGGCAGACCTTGAGTTTCCTCTCAGTGAAGCCTCCTCCTCTATTTATCTATTTAGGTTTATCTAAACTTCCGTGGATCAAACCTGGATGTGATGGGTCAGTCCTTGTGTCCCGGATGAAGTTAATATCAGCCCCACATGTCTGCCTTGCACATCATTCCTGTGTGTGGCTGCATGTCTTGTTTTACACAGATGGGCAGTCATGCATACAAATGCTCCCATAATTTATCCCAGAGTTGCTGAGCTGTTTATACAGGCAACTTTCCATCCATTCCTAACACTCCACATCCTACAGAGGTGTTTTCTCTTGTTCCCAAAATATTATTCTTCATTAATTAAATTTTTGCAAAACAGCTTTACCTTTGAGAGCTGGAGATTCTTAATCTCCTAACAGGTTCTTTGAGGTCAGAGGAAGGAGAAAGTTAATATTTTCCACAGTGCTAAGTTGCCTACTAATTCCTTGTCAAAATGGCGTGTGTTTACTACCTCTCCTCAATGCTCTGACTGGAGTTTGGCAGTAAAACCTTGGCCAACAACCATTTTGCCAGCAACAACTGCACATTTCTCCCTGAGAGCTATTTTTAAAAGCACCATATTCAAAGAAAATTCTTTTTGTCAAGTTTCATAGCTGGGTTGTCCTGCTCCCAGTCTGGCTGTGCCGATTTCAGCACCATTACACCAGGAATGAAATGTGACTCAGGGGATTGTTGTCGGTGGCCCAGTGTCACATGCATTTACTATATCCTTGGCAACAGCCAGGCTGCCCTGTGGCCATTTGAGAAGAAAGAAATAGAGTGAATCAGAATAAGCCATAGTCCCTGCAAAAAGGGGGAAGAAGAAAAGAAAGGAAGAAAGGAACAGCCACAGAGTGCGGTCTGGGAAGATTAAGGCGCTGGTTTGAAAACAACAAGGCAATGAACTGAAACCCAAAAGACTACTTGTCTACTTTCTAGCTGCACCAGTAGTCATTTCTCTGCTAATTACCTTCCCTTTTGTGCAGTGGGTGCCATTAGCAGGATCACAGCAGTGGTGCTGCTGTGCCCAGGACAGTCCCAGGGTACACGAGGCACAGCTCAGCCACCAGGAACATTGCAGGAAGCACTTCCAGTGCCCCAGTTCAGTCTGTTCTGCTTGCAAACATCTGAGCTCTCAGATTTGGCAAAGAAAGAAAAAAAAAAGCACTGCATGTCATTCTCTTCAGGGCTCCACATAAAAATCCTATCAGTGCTTTATAGGCAGCAGGATGGTAGTTTGCCCAGCTTCAAATGCTTCCCTGTTCCCTCCACGCATCTGGATGGGAAGGTTCTCCAAACAAAAGCCTAGTACAGGGAAGGCATGTGTGAGTTTGCTTCCAGACACTTCAGATTGCAAAAATTTGCCTTACTATTTGTTGTTGGCAAATCTGTCACTGAAGGGCATAAGTACATGTTTATCAGAACTGCAGGGAAACTCCTTTTCTCTTTCACTTTGTCTTTCCTGCAAAGCAAGTTGTCAGCAAGCACTTGTCAACATTTGACTGCTGTAATGCAGGTGATTGATTAGAAGAAATAAAAAATATTTGGTTTTTCTGAATGTTTTCTGTTTCTGTACCCAGGGCGCCGCTTCCACTTGAAATTGCTTTTGACCGCTGTTATCTGAAGCCCACAGCTCATAACAAAAAGGGCTGATTATGTAAAACCAAAATGACATTGGGCTGCCAAAGCAAAATGGCCTCACCGCAAATCCCAGCCTGGGCCTGGAGCCGGCAGCTGGATGGCAGAGCGAGAGGAATGCCTTTGTGGAAGTGGAGTGGAAACACGTGCTGCCATGCGGGGCAGCCCGGCTGGTGTGCGGCTCCTGCTCCGGTCCTTGTGCACAGGGCACAAGTGTACAACAGCTTTTGTGCAGCTCTTGCTCTGGATCAGGAGGGGCACAGAAGGTAGGGAGACTGGCAGAGTACGTGTGGCTTTAACAAGGACAATCTGGAGCCAAGTATTTGCCTGCAAAAGACTTCTGATGTGTAATAGGAGCCATACTCCTCCGCAGTGCTGAATAAATTGTAGCTCAGGAAAAACCAAAGACTTTTGCTACGGGTTCCAGTTTTCTGCATTAGCTCTGCCTCACAGATCATGTTGATATATATCTGACACAAATGCAGGCACGCTGCCGATACTCACAAGCTGCATTTTACATCACATCAAAGGCAGCTGTCTTCACTCCTTTACTTTACATTCCCTTTTAGGACTGATATCCCCACGGATAATTTCAATACAAACTATTACTCAAAAAAAACCTGGTCCCACAAAAGCAAGGACAGGACTCAACTCACCTAAGTTTAGGCATCTAAAAGCTGGGCATTGAGTCTAAGATGTTTCTTTTGGCTTTCTCTAAAGTGAACCCAGGTATTTCTCCACAGGGCAAAAATTCCCTCCACAGCATCACATGGAGAGCGCTCCAGTTTATCTGCCTTGACAGTACAGAGCAAACAGTTAATCTCTGCCTCCTAAACAGCTGAAGCTGGGTAAGATGCATTTCCTTTCACAGGTTCACAGGTTATTCTGAGTTGGAAGGGACCCATGACGTTCATGAATTTTTAATTCCTATGGCATCTTAATCTGATATTTGGCTGGGTAATTTTGTGGAACTCCTATAATTTCAGAAAGGCTGCTATTAAATTAGGAAGTAAAAAGTCAGTTTTATGTAGAGGAGTTTGCTTTTTAGTAGAGCTTATTACTGGAATGAAGATACGGCTTTGATAAATTCAGAACACACCAAAAGTAAAAATCAGAGTTTTTAACTTCCAAGATACCTCCTCCTTGGCAAGCAGTGAGCTGACTTTGTTCTCTATTTTTTTTCAGAGCTCTTAGCTACTTCTGCTCTAGCTGTGCTGGTTAAGACCAGTAGTATCTGTAGGACACAGATAGAAGGGAAGGAAAAAAAATCACTTTAGACTTCTGCTTTATGTCATACCCTGGGACAAGATCAAGACTCTGGAAGGTTTCTGTGTCTTGGAAAGCTGGGTTCCTAGGAAAGGTGACAAACTCACCTTAAATATAAAGAAGAAATACCTTAGAAATTAGATTGGATGAGTTTAGGTAAGTCAAACTTCTTTAGGCTCTCTTCAGACATTGCTGGTATTCCTTGGCAGCCCCTCAAACTGAGCTCACCTCAGATTTGTACTCACATACTGTAGAACAAGTCCATGTCCCAGAGCACCTACTCACCAGCTAGGCAAGAGAAAGGTTTGCTTTCTCTTCGTCCCATCAACTCTTGTCTTTTTAGGTAGCACTTAACTTATACTCCCACTATGCTTGGACAAAATATTTAGGTAGGGATTATCCAAAAGTCCCCCTCAGGAACAAGCCCCAAACTATGCACACTGATTCATTAAACAGATTTTAAAAAACATTCTCTAGTTCAGTAGCACAGGATTTTAAAATGGTTTAGCAACTCCCTGAGTTGGTGACTCAGGACCTTCATGAATCTAAGGGATCTAAGCTGTGAGGGATTTTTAAAATCCATGCAGGTGTAGTTGTGCCTTAAATCCCACTCTGCCTCTCTTAAGATAAGCAGCTACCCCACCCAGTGCAGAGAAGCAGTGCAATGTCACACAGGTGGTACCTTTGCAGGTGCTCCACTGCCATTTCCAAGGTTTTGGAAATCTTGGGAGGTTCTTGCTGGTAGGAAACAATTTGTGATGTCTCCAGCCCTTGAGGAGTGCCAGCCAATTATTATGGTTTACAATTAATTTTGTTTAACAGAGCATTTGGCTTGTCTCTGATGAACAAGAGCAGAGGAGAGGTACCTCTGCTGAAAGCCAAGTGCTGAAGTTCCTTGTCTGGCTTGTGAGAGATGCTGGATCCTTCTGTACAAGTCAGAAGTGCAGAGTGGCCCAAGTGCAATATTGCAATTTAAATGCATATGGTACAAGAGGAAATCCATCCTCTCATTAGAGGCTTGGCTATTTACATCTGGATAGCTTTTCCTCTTTGATCTTGTAAGAAAAATGAATAGAAGTTTGGGACACTTTGCTTTTGCAAAGGCTTGGATCCAAGCAAAACACACTTATATCTGGGAAATAACGAGAGGTTATAAACATATTGAATACCTTTGACCAATGCTAGATACAAAAGCAGAGATTTCCAAGGTTAAAGAATTTAAGAGTGCTGACTCCTTGTTTCTATTTGACTCTCATGACAACTCTCATTTGTATGCTACAAAACAAAACAATATCTTTCTCCCTGTGGACACAGGAGCGAGTTATATTGTCATTGTTTGGTTTTATTTTTTGCCTTTCCAAAAAACTGCAAGTGCTGCAGCCTGAAAATTTCATGAGTAGAAAAATCTTTGCTCCCATCTATTGGTGAGCCAGAGAAGAATGTCCGTAACACTAGCAAATCTGTTAGTTGTTTTACCCAGGCCACTGGGTGGACAGATAATCCAGAGATAGGGGCTCTCTGGTACCACCTGTTAATAAATGAAATGGCCCTTCTTTGCATTTCACTGCTCATTCTTCCAGTAGCACTTTGGGGAGACCTCAGACTTATATTTCAATGACCACAAACTCCTGCCATTCTTGCAAGTACCCTGTATTGAGATGACTTCTCTGCTAGTTCTTGCAAAGGATTTAACTAGTCTTATTCATTAAATAATTTGAGTTCAGACTGGTTTTTAGGACAGAGATTCCAAAGCAATGGAATACCAATTTGCAGGTGGTTGGCAACAGGCCTGCCCAGGCAGGAGCCAGACCTCTGGAGCTGTGCTGTCCAAGCTGTGCTAACCTACAGGGTGGGGAAAGAGGAACAATGTTCCTAAGGAATGTATGGCTACAGGAAACTCACAGCATCAGCTGGAAACCAATTTGTTGCAAGTGATGAACTATTGCCTGGTGTGTTTGGAAAACATTCCAGGTGGGAAGGGATACAATGCTGTACACCAGCCTTGAAGAGCAGTCATTTTCTGAACATGGCCTTGTTGCTACCAGGAGCTGGGTTCTGGGTATCCAGTGATTAGATGTGGTGGCAAGTTTCCAACTAGGTGGGAGAGAAAGTAATCAAAGGGAAGTAAATTACTGGATTCCTATGGGAGGGCTGAATTTCTGAGCTCATCAGCTTCTTTGCTTGAATTTTCTCAGCATCCAAATCTTAAATGAAGCCTCATTGCCATTGTTAGGAGCAACATTCAGTTCTTGCCACACTCTCATCAGTGGCCATTGCTATTCCATGATCATTAGGAGGAGGAATAAGCATGGCAAGGAATGTAAAAGAGGGCTGAAGGGAATAGATGCTGCTGAATAAATCCATACTGGGGTGAATACAGTGCTGAGACAGAATATCATTCAGCAGAAGGGTTTATCACTAAAAACTGGCATGTTGCAGTTGAACCGGGATTTTCTAAAGAAAAGTGCATCCCAGACAGCTGAGATGAGTTCACAGTTTGAAAGACTGTTCAGGAGTTCATCCACTGAAAGGCTATTTACAGGCTTTACTTTCTCACGGTCCCACTCTGGAAGGAGTGACACAGCCCATGCAGATCCTCCCATTGTTTCAAGTTAAGGGAACATCAGCTGGTTTTGCTATTGTGAGCAGGGGCTAATTGGTTCTGTTCAGCTAAATGTGTGTTTTATGAGCCCAGGCTATTGCAGGCACCCACACTGGACAATGGGACAGCCAATCTGTTAGACAGTGAGCATTTGGGCCACTTCTGAGGGCCTTGCCAAGAAAACTCCTTGGGTTTTTTTCCATACAATTAAAAAAAAAAAAAAAAAAAGCCCAAAAGATAATTAGGTAATTCAGTGTGGATAATGATTATCCAGGATTTGGGAGCAATTTCTTTTCAACAGACTCTTCTGCATCTGTCAATACAAATTGATTGTACTGGAAACTTGCTATCAGCCAAAGGAAACAAACTTCCCAGAGGGGCTTGGTAGCCCGTGAAGCATTTGTTAGTGCCAGGTACACACATGGATAAAGAATGGTTATTCCTAGCAAGCCACATTACAATCTTGCAAAAGAAGATTTGAACATTTCTACCACTTGGTGAGATCACAGTGTCAAGGTACAGAAACACATATTCCTACAAGAATGGGTTTCTTTGATACTTTGGGGTTTTGTTTTGAGGCCAGTGATCACATGCCAGGTTCTGTAGGAGGCAAGTCTCTGAGCCTGCTGCAATGATGCTTTATTGCCTCTGTGGCAAAAAAATGAATCCAACATAAATGTTAACCAGCCAGTTCATTCTGTAGCATCGGGATACAGGGGTTATTCCAGCTGCCTCTCCTTTCTTGGATACTCTGATGGTTGAACACCACAGGCAGCATTTTGGGGTTGTTGAGGGGCAGAGGTGAAATAACATGTTCAGCTGCTTTCCTGATCCTGCCCTATTTTAATGCTGAAAATTCAAGTAGCCCTACGGATATTCACTGGCATCCTGTAATGGGCTCTTCACACAAAGCCAGTCTGAGGAGGTCTGGATACTTAATCTGAAGGATGTTTGCCACGACTGCATTACAGCTGCACCACGTCTTTGAACTCAACTTCATTCAGTACATACAGGAGAGCGTGTAAAGACACTTTTCCAAACAGAGAGGGCTTGCCTTTTGGATGACTGGATTGGTCTCCCAAAATTTCAGCACACGCGGATTTCTCCTATCGTCAGGTCATATATTAATTTGAATTCCAAAGATGTATTCTTGCCTTTCTTTTTCAATCCAAAATATCTGGACCAATGAAGGCATTTAGAAAAAACAAGTTCTTTATCTAACTTACCTAATAAAGATAGTACTTTCAGAAAACAGCATGAATTTTACAGATCAATCTGAAATGGCAAAACTTGAGCACAACTGTTCTTCATGTCTAGCTGTTGCCACTAGAGCAAGCCCAGTAATAACTACAAGAAAGAAAATGAAAACCAGCACAAAAGCCATATGTGCCTTTTGTCCCATATTATGCCTGTGGCGTAATTCTAGAGATGCATTGTGTGCTTAACTACAAAGCAATAAAGGCACTACAAGAAGTACCGTTAGTCAGTCAGCATCATCCCCTGAAGATCAGCTCAGTTCCTGGAATCTTTCTGGTGGAAATCCCTTTAATTTCTTATGTTCAGCTTTCTCCCCAACAGTCCAATGTCCAAGTCTCCAGTTTGTTGGTACTGGTATAGATAGCTACCAAAGGGTGAAGACAGGCAACAAGCAAGTTCACAGTCAAATCCTACCAGTCCAGCAATGTGTGTCCACCCAGAGGGGAAACTCGATGAGAGGATGTCAGCACAGAAATAATGACTGAGGTGGCTTGTCTTCAGAGGTTTGGATGTTGGGAATGGTGCGCCATGGGATGAAGGCACAGGGTGCAAAAATCAAAAGCATCAAAGTAAAAACACACAGAAGGGAGGTGATGCAGAGACACCCTAAGTTGAATCTTAAAAGTTCATTGTGAGCACAGGAAGTAGCAAGCTTATCAAAGACCTTTACGTTGCCTGCAGTATCAAATATTACATTTGCAGGGAGACCAGACAAACAAATTGGCAGGACATGTCAATAGCGTCTAGACTGGAAAACGTCTCCTGAGAAATTAATTTCCAAGTCTTTATCACATTTTTTATACTTTTATCTGCACAATAGCACAGCTTTTCACACATCCTTACTTTAAGAAAAATGCAGTTAAACGCTGCCAGAAAAACACCCCACCTAATTAATGTGTTCTTTTTTTAATCTAACTGCACATTTTCCCCAATGCAACTTGAAGCCTCATCCAGGGAAATATTTACATATGTGCTTGTGTCATTCTGACTGCCCTACACTTCCTGTACTCACTGGAGCTCACCTGACGCTTTAAACTAGGTGTTGAAACACCCTACTGAATCAAAGCTGATTTGGATTTCCTTGGCTTTAAGGTGGGGAGCAAAGAGAGCTTCCTCCTGGTGTCATCAAGAGCACTGCCAGACTTACCATGTCAGAAGTCCTGCAGACAGTGTGGGGTGACGTGGCAGTCTCTCCTTCGTCTCCACTGGCTTTGCATGTCTGTGTTTTGCACATGTGTTTGGGGGAGATGAACATCTCATCATTTAATGAAAATGCCATGGAAACCCCAGAAGGTGACTACGAAGTGACGTGTGTGCACTGCGTATGTTCATGGATGTTCTTCTGCATGTTCTATGTACTTACAGAGCTGTCACTGCACACATATCAACAGAAGGGGAAAAAGCAAAGCCTCTGAAGAGATCTTTAGTATTTCTTTCCTCCCAGTATGGTTCTTACTTTAGTTTCTTTTTCCTTTCCCAGAGAAGCATATCAGGTTTTTCTAGACAGAATGACTTATGCACAGGACACCCACTAGTGCAGAATATCTGTTTATCAAGTTAATGCTGAAATCGTTGTGATTTCAGGCCTTGATAAAACACACCACAGTGAAAGAGCACACAAGGACTGATTTCCTCTTGCAGACAAATACCCATTGAACACTCCTCACACATCTGTTGCTTTTCAGGATATTTCACTGAAGGAATGAGAACAAATCAAGTACAAACTTGCATGGGAAAAGCACACAAATTTTAGATTTTAATCTCCAATTATCAGTGACCAAAAGGGCAAAGGACCCTGCTCCAGTGCCACAAATCAAAGTCATCACAGGTGAGCTCTTTCTACAGCCCTTGCTTTTCTTCCTCAACTCTTTTCTGACAGCAGTTAGAAGTTCTTAGTTTTATCTCTTAAGTTGTTTCTGTATATAGTGTTTTCATCAGTTCATCCCCTCTCTGCTAAAGAGAAATGACCCCTTATCTCTGTTGCTAAATTAGACAGCCCTTCCTGTGATTCTTGGAAAATTACCTTTGTGGGTTTTTTGGGGAAACACAGTTTTCTTAGTTTTCTTTAATGGGGCCATGTCATTCTTTAGTTGCATGACAGAATCCTTGTGGAAAAGCAGCAGGAATGCTACTTAGAACATTTCGCAAAGGAAAGCACATCAAAGTACCTGGAACGACTGTTCACCAAAGACTCATTTTTTTCATTGCTCACTCCTTTTTGGTGATATTTTGGAGTCTTTTCCATAATTGGTGTGTTGCTGAAAGAGAAATGTGAGATAGTTAATAGGATCCCCCAGAACTGGGCACCTTGGACAGTTTACTGCATTTTTGGAATTTATATTTTCAGTTAGTCACTGCCCAGATATCCCAGCTCCTCACGTTTTATTCTTTAGTTTCCTGATGCATCACTTCCATGCCACTGTTCCCCTCAAGCAGTGCTGTCATGTCGAAATGCTTGTGGAGAAAAGAGTCAGAACCAAGCAGCCTCAAATTGTGCAAAGCTGTGTTTTTCTCATAGTGAAATACTGGTTTAAATACAGCCAAATCCTGTGCCTGTAACAGCATTGCATTTAAGGAGAAGAATTCTTTTAAGAGCTATTTTTCCAATGAATCTGGAGCAATGGTACTGTTTTGCTGGTTTCTACTGTGTAATTTCAATATGCAACACTCTCTCCAAGTTGGATAATTTGGAATCCACGCACGCTTTGCAGTTTAAAGGTAATTTGATCTAAATAGCAGTTTCATGTAAATGTTTTGGCAGTAATGAAAATATCCTCAACATTACTACTTGCAGCTTGAAACACCAACAAGTTTTACATGCTGACAATGAAAGAACATGATAGGCAGGTTAAAATTATTAATTCCTCTCTCTGGAACTGAATATTTTCTCACTGAAAGGTTTGAAAACAAATCTACTTCCAACAGGTTATTTCTGTATTAATGTGATACCAGCAACATCTGTGCAGCTCCCTCTCTTCTCCTGTGGGCAAGCACTGTTCAGGGGAGCCGAAAGGAACACAGCTCTTGCTTGCTTCACCCCACAGCTGTGGGGAAAATATGGAATACAGCGTTTGAAGTGTTGGATAATTGGAGGAAGTGAATGGAGAATGATAACAACAGCAATAGGGAAGTTTCTCAAGTGATTTGAGAAGGTTGTCTGCTGCAGGCTGGATGTTTGATTATCTATGCACTGGACACCCACTTCTCTCTCCTTGAATAATACATGGGAACCAGGAATTGTTTACTTTAAAATATCAAAATGAGAAATGACCATGTTCTGAAAATAAAACCTGGGAGTTTCAACTCTGCCACCTCTAGGAAAGCCCAGTGGGAGGGATAGGATTGCTAGAACTAGGGGAGGCCTCCTTTTCCTTATTTGTTATCATTTAACAAAATCTGAAGGCATCTTCCTTTGCAGAGAGCAGGAAATCATTCCTGTGCAGCTCCAGGGCCACACAGGGGTTATGGTGCCCATTTCACTTGTGGTGTTAAACAACGGAGGGCTTCAGGACTGCATCAGGACACCAAGCACTGGACAAGAGCAAACAAAAGAGCACATGTACCAGGAAGAGTTTCTGACTGAGTAACAGATGAGAACACAGTGCTCTTCAGCTGCCTGCCCCTCCAGTGTTCTCTGGCAGAACCACTCCTGTTCCACTGCTGGGGACATTTCTTGGGGTAACATTTGGGAGCACATGGGCAGCAGACAAAAACCTCCAGCTAAAACATTCCTCTTAATTGTAAATCGTGTTTTTCTGAAACCTGAACATTATGAATCAATGTTATGTGTATTCTCGGCTTTTGCTCTAAATCTGTTTGGAATTAGTAACCTAAAGTTTTATGGTGATGAATTCCAGTATCCTATGGAGAGGGACCAGTGTATGTGTCGCATACATGCTGACAAACACAACCACGCTTCTGCCTGTCACTGCAAAATAAAAAGGATAGTGCACAGTATATATCTATAATGTCTGCATCTGGGAGGCAGATTGGAGCTGTCACTTCAGTCCTGGGATGAGGCAGCCTTATATAGAGTGAAATGTGGCGTCACTGCCTTCAGCAGCAGAATTCTTAATGACTTTTATGTTCTGCCCAAGATGCTTTAGTATTCCCCATACATGGAAGCAACTGCTTCACCAGAATGAGCATGATTTTTGCTGATCAGAGAATATGTAATCAAGTGATTTGTAACAATATTTATTACATGTGAATCTTGGGTTTATTTTGCACAGATCATCTTATTTTTCTATCCAAAGTTGCTTGTTATGCAAACTCTGAGGACTGTTGAATATCTCATGATATTAAAAAAACAACGAATTTCCAAAGCCCCTTTTCATTGTGGGTTTTTTTTCCCTCTTTGGCTAAACTCATTGTGGGTTAATACTCTTTTCCAAGTTAACCTTTCTTGGTCAGTACTTTTAATGCAGCTGACAGAGTCAGCCAAGGAAGATGTTATGAAATCTTCTCTCCCATTGCTGCATGACCAAGGATGTTTCAGCGGAAACATGGTCCTTTTGATCTCAGTTATTTGGGAGTTCTTCTGCAGCTTGTATCTGAGCAGAAAACCTAACAATCTGTTTGCTCTTACTGGGAAAAAGAGATTGTCGCCTTGCCAACATAATTACATTGGTGAGTTGGGAAATAATGAGTGAGAACAGATGAAATATTTAGATATAAATAGTCTGTTTTCATGTGCTGTGATTGTCGCTAATAAGGCAAGGACGTGTGGTTTGTGGTTCAGGAACAGGATGAGGGACCAGGACGTCTGGATTCCTTTCCAGCTTTACCACTGAGTATTGAAGAAGCCATCAAGCCTCTTTGTACCCCATCAGTTGGAAGTGGATAATCATGCCCTGGGGACTAATTCTTTAATGCTGTCATTTTCAGATGTTCAGAAGGGAAGAGCAATACAAGTGTACAGTTTTTGCAAACTAGAAATTGGTCTAAAACACTTTAAATCCAGATACCTACAAAGTTTGTGAATTAATTTATCCTATCATGACTTCATGAATTTGCCCCACTTGTAATTTCATAGGAATGACAGAAAAACAAGAGGAATATTAAAACCAGTAGAGAATGTTAGAACAGAATCTTGAAAGCATGTGACTTTAAGTTTTCTGTGTTTTTGGCCTTTACACTCCTAATAAGGAGTTGCCAATGGTGTCCTCGAGTTCAAAGCCTACAAACTACTTAGGCCTTACCTCATAAGGCTTGGTATGATTTTAAAAGGCCCTACAGTCACCAGCTACACAAGAGATGTGTTACCTCCAGCCTGTGTGTTTTGCTCAGTGCAGCTGTAAGTAATAAATCCCTAAACCATAGATTAAAAGCATGTAATTGGTATAAAAGTAATTAAAGACAAGATTCATTCTACCTAGGAGTAAATAAGTACATTTGGCATATAAATCATAGTGAAAAAGAGATTTTTTTTTTCAGCTTGCATATTGTAGTGGAGAGTCTCAAAGGCAGAGCTGCTTCTTCAGCTGAGGAGGGAAAAAAGAAACTGTGAGTTGAAAGCCTTGAGTTTTAATCATTTGGGATGAGCACGTTACTTTAGGTTGTCTAGTACTTAATTAAAACTATTCTGTAAAAACAATCATCTGCAATAGGCAAATAATGTTTCATCTGCTGGTGGGCTCTGGGTGTCAGATGGCTCCCTGGAAAGCTGAGCAGACAAATGGGAGCAGATCTGCAGCTGATAATGGGGCCCCACATCCCTATAGCACACAGGATTGGATTTTCCAGTCTGGTCTCATGTCTTGACTGGCTGGAGCACAGGAGTTGTCTGCCTGGAGTACCTTTCTGATGCTGGTTTCTTCGGAAAGGCTGGCTCCTACGCTCTGAGCTGCAGTGCAAGGGAAAGCAGGGTAAGCTGGAGAAATCGGGAAATGTGCTTCAGAAGTGCACTGAACTAAAACGCCAGCCCATCTTCACCCTGTTTGTACTCTTATCCCTAAATAGGGGCAGCACAAGGGCTTCATCTGCACTTTGGAATCCAGCGGGCCAGGCAAGACTGAGCGCAAATTTCCCGTTGCTTTCATGAAGGCTTTGCTGTAAATCACTGGCTGCAGTTGGACAACGCTGAAGCAGCAGCTGGAATACTTATCATGCAGTATAATTTCAGCCTTCTTTGAAAAAGGCTCATGGCTATGTGTAAGTGAAATTGGCTTCAGTTTGTTGATTTTTATCTCATTTAAGGCCATTTTTGAGAATGCTGCAATATTAGCACAGGAGGTACAATCAAAGGGAGAATTAGCTCTTCACCATCACTCCGAGCTAATACCTTGTTTTCTGTGGTGCTGAGGGAAAAGCCAATCTCCTGATGCACAAGAAACACTCCAGGAATCTCCAGTGATTAATTTATGTTCTAATTGACTCATACATTAAAACACAGAATACAAGTCACCCTTCCCCTTTCCTTTCTGCAGTCCTTGCTTTCACCAGGTAAATTGTGGGCACGTGGCCTGCCAGGAAACTCTGGGCAACCCTGCCTGGGTCCCCAGTAAGGAGATGTAGGGAGCAGCATCCCCAGGCTCACTGCTGAGATCCCTCATCCACCTCCAGAGTCTTAGGAAAGAAGCTCAGGGATACAGGGAATAGGTGCCAGGAGGCTCATGTTCTTTTCCATGAAAATTGCACTTAAGATAATTCACATCACAGCATCTCTCACTCTAGCATTCCTAAAAAGAAATCCCAAACCAACAT
Organism: Pitta sordida; assembly: GCA_013390025.1. Classification (NCBI taxonomy): domain Eukaryota; kingdom Metazoa; phylum Chordata; class Aves; order Passeriformes; family Pittidae; genus Pitta; species Pitta sordida. Next base: position 168,377 of record WEKX01001602.1, on the reverse strand, counting down.
ACACACACACATATACATAAGCTGTAGCTGTGTGTATATCTGTGTGTGCAAAAGCGTGTAAAGAACTGTTTCATGTGGTGAGGCAAAGCAGCCTGAACTATCCAAAGATTTAGCAACAAAAATGCTTTTCCTGTGGCACAACCCCCCCCACCCCCTCCAGTAGTAATTGCATCTCGAAATGGAAAGTATAGCATCTCATTATTTGAGCAGAGAGGCCAAATTTCCCTGGTTGCCAGTTAGACCCCAAGCTCATACAAACACAGCAGGAGAAACCTAAAATGATTTTGTTTCCTGGTGGCACTAATTCCATTGCTGAAGAAAATGTAATTATATTTATATTGACATTATAATGATAACTTTGCAGGCCAGACTCCATTCTGTCTGTTAGGCCAGATGGAAGTGAAGCACCAGTGGAGACCTAAGGAATGCTTGTTCCTCAGTGGTGGTGGTGTGACTAGAGCCCAGGCAGTAATTCCAGCAGTAAAAGCTCATTCTGTGAATAAAATAGTAATGATTTAATTGTGCCTTAACTACAAAATCTCTCCATTTTGTATTGATCGCAGCATCCTCACACAAACTCCTTGTGAACATGCAGACTAAGCTGTTGTCCTGTATTGCTGCAAAACTTGGAATCTCAGCACAAAACCTGGCAAATGAGCACAGCAGAGCTTGCACCCTGGAGATGTCCTGCTGTTGGGAACAGCAACTGCCCCCTGGCTGCTCCAGGCTGTTGGGATCACACAGAGCAGATCCAGGCTGGAGCCTGGCACCATTTGACTTGTGGCTTTGCTTATTTATCGAGCTCAGCTGCCTCCTCCATTTAAAGAGGGGCCCTTGAGGAAAACAGGAAGTTCTTTCCTGAAATTCCAGGAGGTAGGAATTGCAGTCACTCGCTGCTGATACATTGCTTTACTACATGGTGGCATTTCTAGGTATTTATCCTGGCTATAGTAATGTTGCAGTACATATGCCAGCCTATCCTATTGTTTCCTCATGGCACTGTGTCAGGGTGAGTTATTATTAGTCCTGAAATTAGGATCATATTTTCATTGTATGAGGAAGATATACCAGGAGTGCTGGTATATCTGAAACTCATTTTTCCCTGTTAAACTGAGATTTTATCACTCCTTAGCACACAGAAGAGTTGGGAAGGGGACACTGAGGCACATGGGAGCCACTGACAGACTGCACTTCTTGAACTCCCCAGGTAGCTGAGAGAGGGTGTTGGTGTGCCTGGGGCACAAATTTGGCTGAGTTTGGTTTTTTCCCTTTCCATCAATATTAAAAGTATATCCTATACATGGTGGTACTTGTGGCATTCACCACACAAAGGCCTGTGCAAGCATTGCATTTTTATAAATGGTTCACAGTAGCCTCCAGATTTCACAAGCTTATGTTGGCCTAAACAAGAGGAATTTTATTTCCTTTACCAATGTTACCTGAGGAAATACAGCTCCCAGATGGTGATTTGTTTTTCTCCAAAATGCAGTTATAATATGGGGGTGGATGTATGTGGGCACTGGAACAAAGCTTCTTAAAGGACACTTAACCCCTTTTTTTTTCAAAAACTTGGATAGTATTTTGTTCAAATTAATCTGTCTTCTAAGATTAAATATTAGAAAAGGTATTGGAATAAATGCCACCGCTTTAACTTACAGTCACAGCACACTCTCTGCAGTTTCTATGCACAATGCAAAAATGAATTTTGAATGGTAACTGATGGTATTGAAAAAAAATACAAGAAGAGTATGCAAATATATTAAAAATTAAGAATAACATGCACAATAAAAGCAATAAAAATATTTGGGAAGAATGGCAAAAATCCTTTACCTAAGTACAGAAACTCCCAATTCACTAATAGTAATCATCCATTTTCCAAAATTCTGGGGTGCCTTTGTATTCCTCAGAATAACCATTTTGTTCAGTTATCAGTGTTACAGAGATGCAGTGAGGAAGAGTTTTTCCGGTAGTAGAACATTTTTTTGTAGCAATGATAACCATTCCTTTTCTGACATCAGAAGGTATAGTTCTGAAATCAACACAAATTGCCTTAGAATCCTGCTATTAAAATCACATTTACTTGCTATTAGTTTGTTTTGTTTGGTTGTTTTTTCGCTGGGAAGGTTTAGGAGATCAGTTTTACTATATAATGCATTGAGTTGGTAATAGATGGAATAGGAATATGATTGAATTTATAGATTCACCAATGGCAGGGTGTAACTCCTAAGTATAAAGTCACTGGCACTATCAAATTTTAGAATTACTATATGAAATCTAATAGGAAATCAGTATATGAAAGCACTGAAGTTTAATATTATGGGTCCCCTCTAACTTCATTTGGAATTACTTATCTGCTTTCAGATATAATTAGATCCATAATATGCAAAAATACTACATGAGTAAAAAAGTATGCATCAATTTAAATAGAATAGCAGATAATGTAAACTTCACATTTTAACCATAAAAATCAAGCCACCTAAAAAAGAAAAGTGTTTTGCAGGCTCCTTGAAAACATTTTTCCCCATTTTTTCACTTGAAATCCACTTTAGTACAGTGGTAAGTGTCCCCACCTGGCATGTGGGAGACCCGGGTTCGATTCCCACCAGGGAGACAGTGTTCAGAGTTGGACTCGATGATCCTTGTGGGCCCCTTCCAACTCAGAATATTCTGTGATATTCCTTACTGGAGCCAAGTTAATTCCAAAAGCGTAGCAACACTGCAGTGCAAGGGAGGGCATTGTTACATGGATCCTGCCCTGTCCAGAGTACTGGAAATGTCACAGCAGCACGACCATGGAGTCCCACTTCCTTCATAGAGGAGATTGCAATAAACATCTGTGCATTTGGATGATCATCTAAATTAAAGTGAGTGTGGCAGAGACCTCTCTGAGTGGCCTCCCTGTCACTAAAGGAAATGAGAGTGTAATTTTATCCCTCTGATTATAGGATGGCTCTTCAGCAGGTCACATTAGATGTCTCTCAGTGTAGATGGGTTTTGTCTGTCGCACTTCAGCACTGTGCTGTATCCTATAAGGATTCATAATCCGTTTATATGACATGGCACACACATGAAGGAAAAAGCACAGTCTTTTTACAAGTCCCACTCATTCTGAAAGAGTCATAATCTGAGGCACAAATTGTGCTTTCCTTCTTGCTCACTTGATTTTTTTTTTTGTCATACTATCTGGTGTGCCATCTCACTCATTCAAGGACTCAGATATATAACTTAAGATTACCAATATATAGGTGCTTAGGGCTCTGTCTGAGCTGAGACAGACCATTCATTCCTTCTTCCTGAAGGAATTTCTTTACAAAGATTTGCTGGGACAAAGATTCTCCTATTGTCAGGTCCATCTCACCTTCATGCACTTTGTCAGCTGCTTCCCTCCTCTAAGTTGCTACACAAATATTGAGTACTGTATGGGAACTGTATTGGGATGCCCCTTACATTCCTTGTGTTAGAAAAGCGAAGAGGAATAATGGAGAATGGCTTCAGATAAGCCATCTCACAGCAAACCCCAGAACATAAAACCTGAGCTGTTCGCAAAACTCTTAGTTTTGACCTCAGCCACCTTGGAAAATTGTTTAGCCAAGACTGAGGGTCAGAAAACCAAAAGAATTGTGGCTGGTTAAGGTACCTTTTCAGGGACCCAGAAATGGAGGTCACCACAGGGCAGCGATTCAAAACTCCATCAGCTGTGTCCCTGTTGCACAGCTTTTCCAGGTCCCCTCCAAAGGCATAAATCAGGTGGCTCAGTTACTTCAGGAGAGCTGAGTCACACAGTGCCAATAATGATTTTGCAAATACGTGTATTTATGAGGTGCTAACTCGTCTATATGTGTTCAGTTCAGCCTGGATTCAGTGGAGATGCACTGAATCAAGTACCTGTGGCTAAGCCTGCATTTGCACTCACAGAAAGCACTAAAGTGTCCTGGGCTTGCATCCAAAACCCATGTTTGGCACCTAACCATCCCACTCACCCCTGCAGGACACTGCAGACTCCATCTCCACCTCCCTAAGTGCACAAAGCAGGCAGAAGAGTCTGGTGACACAGTGACCAGGATAATGCTGGAGGCAAAGGGAATTAGGTCTTACATGAATATAAATGTTGAGCTAAATAATTAATTTATGTTTGTTTGAAAGAGCTCACTGAGGCATAAAAACATTCAGGAATGTTTAATCCTAAGGGGAATGAGATTTATCAAAGCAATTTGAAAGGATAATACATTTGTTTCTGGTTTTACAGGCAAAGAAAAGCCAGAGGAGTCCAAGGCATTGACAAGTTATTTTTCATTCTGCCAACTTAGAAGCTATTTTTCATGCTGCTCTCATTGCCTCAAGTTTGATGCTGCAGTGAAAGGCAAATCCGGTAAGCAATTACCAATTTGTGATAAGCATTAGGTTTACATTTAAAGATCAAAGCAGACATATATAAACCATTTTAAGTGCATACATATCCCTCTCCTTTATGTCCTTGTATGGGGGTTATATCCCCTCATCACTGTGGTTTCTCCCTCTTACCTTCTCTGTGAGGGCAAGAGCAACTGGAACCTGTATTGTAAGGAAAACATAGTTAATTTAATTCACAATAATACACAGTGGACAAAATAGTGGTCACTGCTATGACCAAATCCTGAAGTCTTCGCTCCTGACTGAACTCCACCTGGGATCCATTTGTACAGTTTTTTATGCTTCAATAAATTTGGCTCTCTGCTTCTGTTTGCCCTCTGTTCCATTTAAGCTTTTCAACCAGATCAAAATGAAGGCATTGTTCTGAAACCTGTGTTGAAAACTCTTGTTTTTCCAAGCATTTTATGAAGAGCTTAAGGGTACAGGTTTCAGCTCATGGTCCAAATAAAACAGTTAAGAATTTGGTTTGAATAAAATTCACTCTACTTTTACTGTAAGGTGAAGTAATGGGACGATTTCATGACTCAGGAGAGACTGGTAGATGTGATTTCTGTAGAGTGATTTTCACAGGTAACAGGTTCTTCTAAAGCTGTATCATCATATGAATAAACAAGCAAATTGATGGCAGAGCTACAATCATTCAGCAAATGGTATCAAATGTGCCTTTAAAGAAGTATCTGAGCCTATTCTATGTGTAGGAAATCACTGGGGGAGAAAAAAAAAGGCATCTGACAGCTTCAAGGAAACCAAGTTCATCCCTCAATTCTAGGGAACCATATAATTAACAAATAAAGCAACACCACATGAAATCCCCCCCCACACACACGTTTAGGGAGGCTAAAAACTGTACAGACATGTCTGGATGTATAAATAACTTGACTACAAAACTTCCAGTTACTTCCAGTCCACCCTTGCCAGTTGTCCTGAATGTTCAGTATGTGCAGAAATCTCATCCCATCCCTTGAGTTCCCTCTAAATGGATTTTTTTTTTAATTGCAAATTATAAGGTGAAAACGTGGAGAATTATTTTTCTTTTCCAAGTTCCTGTAGTTTTAGGTTTGGTTTCTAATCATTGTCACATATTGTCCAGAAGCTTTTCTTTGGTCTGCAGTGCACCATTAGTTTTATGTGCTCTGAGACACTGGTTTGACTTAGAACCAGTCAAGCTGTTTTGTTAGAAATGGTTTTAGTTTCCAAGTAAACCAAGTGGCAAAGCAATTCAAAACATATTGAATTAATTTAAAATATTAATATCCACCATTGGCTCTAAATCAGAAAATTTTCTAGACTTAGTGAGTTTTATTTTTGACAGTTCTTACTTTTAAAATATAGTCAAACATATTGGATAAAATAGCAAATAAAAAAAACAGAGGGATTGACATGTTCCTTTTTTCCAAGACACTTCTTTATACACTGGAAAAGGCTTGATTTCTTCTCCCTTCAATGCAAAAATAATCCTCTAAACATACCTTTCTCATCCCAGTGTGTAGCCACTTTATTAAACTTTCCCACTGCACAATTAGATAAATCAGGTTTCCTGGTGAAGATCTAAAACTGCAAAAAGAATTTATCTTCACTTGACTGGGGATTTGGGCAATTCCAGTCCTGGTCCAGATCCTGTAAACCTGTGCAGCTCCACAAGATGCCTTTTGACATCACTTTCCCCTGTTATATTAAAGGTGTCACTTCCAATGTGGCATTGGGACTGTGATTATTTGGTCTCAGAGAGGCCACCAGGGAGTCCAGAGGGACCACTTCTGGTTGTGACTGTGCTGGATGTCCTTGCCAGACCTCAGTGTTATCCCAGTCCATCATCACTTTATCCTGGCATTTACTGCCATTACACATCACGCCTCCAGGACTTGACCCACACAGAGGCTTCTCCTACAGCCCATCCCTCTGACTTCTCCAGGAGTCTTAATGATTTAATGTTGGTGTCCATCCTCTTCAGAACAGGCTGTGGAGACTGGGGCATAAGAGGTCATTCTTGTTTAAACACACTTGTTTTGCCTTTCTTCTCAAACTTTAAATCAGAAGCTTCTTTACACAGAATGCCCAAACTGACAGCTTTAGGATATGTGAGAAAGACACAGTTAATTTAGTGCAAAAGATAAGACATTTCCTTGGGGAAGCACTAATACCAAGCCTATCACCCCTCAGTGTCATTTCAGATTAGTGTTCTGCAGAGAAAGGGATTCTAAATCTTTTTAATTGAAAAGTGTTTGTCTTTTCCTTACTATTATAAAAGTTTCTGCCTAGAGGTTACAGAGTTTTTAAATTATTTCTGAATTACATCCAATTTCTGGACAGTTTATCACAAAAAGGAGGATGTAGTTTGTCTCTTGCTTGTTAATTTATGTAAGAGCAGAGAAAGGAGAAATATATTCCCTGAGTGACCCAAATGAAATAGAGACATAAAAAGATGATTAGAAACACAAGGCCTGGACATATCTAACTTCAGGTCTGCAGCTGCCTCAGACATATCCACATGTGGGAGTACATGCCATAATTATGCATGCAAAGTGGAAGTAGGATTATCCAAACATGGTGGTCAAAACAGCAGTTGAGAGAAGAACTTCACTCAGCTTCTCTCTTCCTTTTTTCTGTCTGAAAGTTTGAAAAGCATCAAACCCAATGATTTAGGTTGTTTGATTCATAAGCTCTGACCTGGACTTGCTCAGTCCTTGACTCATGAGCAGAAGATTTGCCCGTGGCCTTGGATTAACCCCTTTTTGTCCCAAAACTGAAGGGTGAGATTTCAAGCCAAGTCCTGGCTTTGAGTAGCACAGTTACCTCTGGGTAACTGCACATCTCACAGAACATTTGTGTGTTCAGTGGTTTTCCTTGAAACTCCTTCCAATCAACTGTGCTCTTTCCACTTCTATTTTTGCAATGGTTGTGTTTCCTCTGATCTTGACTGAAGAAAAAATATTTTTCTTTTCTAATTCAATCCTTAGCCATTGTTTTCCCAACCTCTAGTTCTCAAGAAATGTGATTTCTTTTAAAAAAAAAAAGAAAAGATCTAATTAAGCCATTTATCAAACTTTTCCAAGTGGGTAGAGTGACAAATTAGCCCTATCTTCCACCAGTCATCTGATGGATGGGAAGATAAAGATGCAGAGGCTGTTATTTTAGCTGGAAGCTCTCCACTATATCAATTGTTTGGCCCTGAGCCAAAAGACCCTGAGAGATGACAAGGACAAATGATGGGTCCATGAAGTTTATGCAGCGTGAGGCCTGACATCAAAGGAATCTGTCCTTATTAGCAACATTTCTGTGCCTTCCTTCTGGAAAAAAAAATACTCATTTGTTTTGGAAAACTATTTTACTTAACCATTTTACTCTTTCAGGAAGTGGAATGAAAATGCAAACTGTAAATAAATTTGCACACTGTACGGCTGATGAGTTCTGCTCCTCTCTACAAATACGAAGTGACTGCTGTGACATTACTTTCATGTAATGCCCACCAAGAGAGCCTAAGACAGGAATCCTGCAAATAAGTTTCCCTGGGAGTCTTTACTTCTACCACTACATGCTTGGGAATACTTACACTCTTCCCAAGTACTCCTGGTGGGTTTAGGGAGAGGCGGATATCAGGCCATTGTCCTTACATGACAGGATCTCCCTCAGTGTTTGTAACTTATATCTTTTCTCCCTTCTCCTGATTTTTTTAATATGCACCATTTTTACATGTCATGGAAACCCTGTGAACAAGGTACAATACAATCACTACCTGACAGGAAAGCAGGAAGAGAGGATATAACAGACAGAATGACTTTGAAGGAAAAAACCAACAACCAAACAAAACCCTGTTTTGACACCTCACGAGAAAAGTTTGACTGAAAACAAGCCATTTCTGCAAATACTCTGTGTTGCTCAGCTCAAAGTAAAATCACCGTATTTTTTCACTGGAAATCTATTTAAAGATTACCTCTTGATGTCCCATTTTTTATTACCTTTTTCTCCCTTTGAGGAAACGAGATTATTCAACTTAGTGGCAGAATGAGGAACTTCAGTATTGCTTTATCAAACCCAGCTGCAGTAGTTCTGCGTAGCTCAGTATTCACAGACATAACCAGCCCGATTCATCTGTTCGACACAACATTTTCACAGCATAGAATTAAAAATACCAGTGCATTTAGCATCTCCAAGTCCTTAGTGTCCTTTCTTAGCTACTTATTAATAACAGGGCTGCTCAGCAGCCACCTTCTCTCTATGGCCCTTGCAACACTTTGGATGAAAATGCAAGTAAAGAAAATGCACTGGCTGAAGTTTTACAATGAGAACTGTGTTTTTCCAATAAAAATGAAGTGTAAGTCTCTTCTCTCAGGCTACCAGCACCAGAACAAGAGGTCTTAAGCTGCGCCAGGGGAGTTTTAGACTGGATGTTAGGAAGAGGTTTTTCCCAGAGAGAATAACCTCTCATTGGAATGGTCTGCCCAGGGAGGTGGTGGAGTCGCCATCCCTGGAGGTGTTTAAGAGAAGACTGGATGAGGAACTCAGTGACAGGGCCTAGATGATGGGATGGGGAACTGGTTATACAAAAAAATAAAAATGACATGACCCTGAGATTGGCTGGGACGGATGGAACATGGTGCCCACGGCTCCAGGGTTGTGGGTTCAATCCCTGTGTTGAGAGTTGGACTCGATGATCCTTGTGTGGCCCTTCCAGCTCAGAATATTTTGTGATTCTGTGATTCTCTAGGTATTTTGGCAGCACGCAATTAAGTATTCAAATGTAACTGTCTAAATCAGAAATAAAACTCCTTGGAGAAAGAAGCTTAAATGCAGTTTGGTTGGAAATTAAATGGGAAAAAATAAAAGATCAGCACTCCAGTTGCCAATGAACCAAACTGTTTGCTTACTTATAATTAGCAGCACAATCATTGCCTGGCTGCCCTGGAATTCTGTCAGTACTCCTGAGCAGACTGATTTAAGATTATTTAGGAGACAGTAATTTAAGAGACAGGTAAAACAACTCTCTAAGTCACTCAGCTTGGCTTGGGGGGGTAGTGGCTACAGCTCAATCCTATTCTTAATTAAAATAAAGGATATTTCTTTCCTTTAAACGTGGCTGCAACTACTGCATATAGCAAACTCATTCAGAACTACAAGCTTTGGATTTTTCAAAGGCTCTGAATTCCTCCAACACTTTAGCAAAGTTAAGAAATGTCGTTCTGTTCACTTTATGACACAATTCAGTGAAAGACCTTGAAAGAGTTCATTCAAAAATAAAGAGTAATGAGAAACCTATTCCACCCTGCACTTGTTTATTGCCAGATGACCAGTTTGCTCCACTGCTTTCCACAGCTTTAGAAAATACAAAAAGTTTGTACACATACTGCTCCTGCTTGGAAGCACAAACTTTAGAGCTAAATCCAAATTAAAGTATAAACTCACCTTTCATTTCTGGTCTAAGATACTGTTTTATTCAGTTGGGGCTGAGGGACAACTCACAGAATTTGCTATTAAATGTTGTCCAGTGGATTCTGTGGAAAATAAATCTGATAGAAGAAAATTGGAAATAAAGATAAACAAACCCCCAGACTGCTACTGCAGCTACAGAGGGAAGTGCACAGACCAGGAGGAATTGGTGCTTTTCCAGCCTGCCTGTGAAATGGAAAGATAGAAATAAATCGGATTGCAGAGACACTGCTCAGCTAAAGCAACAGAAATATACATTTCAGCCACCAAAGGGGTCTGCCTTTCACTTGTCTTGATCTTTTTCTTCTAAATCATATTAATATCATGTCTGTCTTCAGCTTTATTTTAGTCTCTTGCTCTGGGAATAGCTTCTGATTTTAAGATGGCTTGCACAAGTATATTAAGAGAGATTTTGCTCACTAAATGATGTAAGTAATGATTTCAGAGCTGTATGTCCTATTTTAGCTATCCACTATCAGGAAATGATGGGTTGACCTACTTGTGTGTTCCAAAAATAGTCAAGGATCCTTAAACAAAATCAATCTGATTGAGCTGAAAAGAAACAGAGAGGTGGAATGTGCTCACAGCACAGCCCGGTCAGGTGCCCATCCCAGCCCTGGAGCAGCAATCCCATCCATCAGAGCACACCTATGGTCAGAGCTGCCCAGCACCACCTGGGCATTAATGAAAATATCAAAGTTTGTTTAAAAGTGTAATTCAAGTCCTAGGCCAAAGAAAATCTGTAATTTCTGCACAAAAGCTTGTTTAAACCAGTCTACTTAGTTAAAACTTAGTGCCCTGAATCTACACTTTGCCAGTCACTTCTGCTCTTGTGATAACATGTATAACCCCCTTTGACTATCTCTGTCATAGCCACCGATGGAATTCTACCATTGAAGTTATTGTACCTCATTTACTTTGTAATATTTGCTGTTACCCTCAGCAGCTGCTCTGAACTCTCCTGTCTGCACCAAGGCCTGTGCATCACTAAGTCCACTGGTAGTGATCAGCTGGAAATCTCAGAGCCTTTACAGTGCACAGTCACTTCACTAGATGGCAGTGCAGAGAAATATTACTTTACATAAATACATTTTTTAATAGGAGAGGGAAACACCCCAGCAAGTGCTGCAGTTCGTTAGTGCTGTCTGTGTTAACAGCAGATCACAGCACTGCAGCGTCTCACCCACACCAGAGTCAGGGGACACCATGAGTTTGGAAAAAAAAAATATTTCAAAAGACAACTTTTCAGGAAAGTCAAAGAAAGCATCTCTCCATTATAGCATTGACATGAAGAAGAAAGTGAGTGAAGGGTAAGACTACCATTTTCAAGAGTTTTATTTTAATACAGAGTGTTCTTCACAAAACACTTTTCATTCCCACAAAACTCCTCACAAATACATGTTTGTTGGGAGAACTTCACATCCCTTACAGATGACTTGAGCAACAAAGCAGTTTTACAGACAATTTTCCTGACAAAATTCCAAGATTCAATACTTTAAGCAGCAAGTTCTGTAGCTTCTAAGGTTCAAAAACTTCAAAAATTCTACCTTTTGAATACAGAGAGCTGATACCTGCCAGTCTCTAGAAATATATCTGAGCAAAAAACCTCAAAATAGAATGCATGATTTCAGCCAAGGGCATTACTTCAATTAAAACATTATCAGCAAAATGCTCTAGAAACAATGGAGTTGTCTGGCTTTGAATGTTCAGAAAACATAACATTATCATTTAGTACAATAAGGAGATGAAAAGAAGTTGGGTTTCTTTTAGCATTAGATGCTGAATTTTCTAATGTTTGTTCCTTGCTTTGGGAGAAATATATAAAAAAATCAATTCATTGCCTAAACCACACATTTGTATACTATTCTTGCCTTTATCTTAAGTGTCCAAGATCTCCCCTTCGGGAGCAATGCATTGTCCTCTGGCATCTCAGCTGCTCCCTTCCAAAACTGTTTGCAAGAGCAAGCAGAGATTGTGGATATTGCAAGTGCCGATAAAAAACAAAACACCCAGTTCTGGTGCAAGTGACCTCTTGACTTATGCCTGCTAAGCACAATTCAAAGCTTCAACTTTTAAAGGCATAACTCTATATTTCTGTGCAAATATGAGCAGATGAGAAACAATTCCTACGATATAAGAGTTGGACTCGATGATCCTTGTGGGTCCCTTCCAACTCACAATAATCTGTGAATTCATTCTGCGAAATTTCCCTTACTTTCCCTCTCCACTGGCCATGGAGCAACAGGACTATCTAGAGGTGCAAAGCCCCAGGGTTTCATTAGTGACACAGTGGGTTGGATTCTCTGCATCCCACACATGACTCTGGTCAAACAAACACAAAATACACAAGGCTGCCAGATAAAGTACAACTTGTTGCCTGAACCAGCTTGAGAAAAGATAAATGATTGCCCCTAAAGCATCAAGAGAGAAGCAAAAATGAGTGAATTATGCACATTTCTAGGAAAACAAATAGTCTTCAAACTGACTTGGTGAATTCCCACAGATTTAGATGCTGTAAATGAGTGGCTACAACTTTATATACTTGTACACTCTATATACATTCAGCAGACACACAAAGCAAAAGGCCAACTGACACATCAGTGATGCAACCTGTGCTTGCTCCAGCCCCCATTACAGGGAAGTCATTTTCTTTTGTCATTAACACTAGACAGCTTCATGCTGGCTGCTCTGGGTGACACTGATACGCCGTGGGACAGTCAGTACTAGTAAGAAGCCCCAGGTCCTCTCAGACAGCCAAAATACTGCTAAAACAGTTCTTTGAGTCTATCGCACTCATGCAGGCTCTCTTATAAAAGTCTTAATTCAACCTTGCAGGGGAAAGACTTCAATTGCAAAAATGAAGGGAACTGTTACACCCTGTCCTTCCCCCTTTCTCCCGAGCACGCTCATAAATCATGGCACTGTGGATTTGCCTGGAAGCTGTGCCATCCTGTTAGATTTAATTAAGTAGCCTTAAAGTAAGTGGCCAATCAATACTGATTCTTAGGGGTCTCACTGCAATCAGTCATCACAGCGTCTCAAAGTGTTACTGATATGAATATAATATCTCAGCTTGCCTGGCCACATTTGTGTCCAATGAAGACCAGGGGTGAAAAGAAAATAGTCACGAGCCTATTTTCTTCTCTGCAGTGAAAACCTGACTGAAAACAGAGCAGAACCCCTTCATTCTCAAAACTACAGATATTCCCTAGTCTACTTCGTTGGCATTTAAATTTCTCTGCCCACCACTTGAATTCATGTTGTGACCTACATTTCCTGAAGTTTTGAAAGATACTGGTTAAATCTGACCATTACCTGCACAATACTCTGCAATGAGGACTCAATATTGCTGTCTAATCTCTTTCTATCAACTCCAAAATACACCTGTGCACAATCAATTAAATGCATTATTAGGCTGATTTGCACTTGCATATCAATATCTAAAATAAATTGATCTAACTCTGACAAACTTGCTGTGATTTGCTAGGTACTTCAAGCACTCTTCTCTAAAGGCAAGTAAAGGTTTCATTGTCCTGCGTCTATAAGTGATTTCTGCCATAGCTTGGTGAGCTGGGGCCATAAAGCCTATACTGTATTTCTAAGGGCTCAGTTATCAGCTGATAGATGTACAAACTATTTTCATCCTCCACCAGGCCACCTAAAAGATTGCTGAAGTTTGAAGCCCTAATTTAAAACTATTGCATATTTTTACAGCAAATTATGCCATGCCTTGATCAGGGCTTAAATAACAGTGAAACAGAGCCAAAGACAGAGTGTCAATTTACAAACTGAACTCAAGTTTTATACATCAGTAAATCCCTGACCAAAGTGGATTCTAACATAAAACACTGACAGACACGTAGTTACAACATTAGCAGTGAAATAAGGCAGTAGTTTTATTACCAATCCCAAAACAGTTCTCTCTTGGAAGCATATTTCATCTTGCAGCCTCTCATTCCTCCTCAGGTTTGTATTACCTTTTCTAGCTAATGTTTAAAAAGAAATATTTGAGTTAGGGATTTTCAAAGCTTATTTAATGTCTTACTACCCTTTTCTCTCACCAGCAATGAAAATTTGCAGTGCTGTGCTATTTGCTGTGGGTCAGAGATGGGAGTTTTCAGCTTGTACAGTCACAATCTTTTTATGTTTAGTATGCAAAGCAGTTATAACAGTATGTGGGAATGAAAAGCTTCAATTCAAATTTCTTGAATGTACTTTATAAATTTTACTTCTGAATCGCTCTGAAATGGTTACATAATTAAGAAAGACTGGAAATACATCTGAATGGCTTTCTTTTTCTGTCTTTGATGCATTTGCCACTGGGGTTTTCACAGAATATTCATCTTTCCATATGGTTTCATTTACATTTCTAACACAGGATACTCAGTTTGCCACCATGTGTAGTTTACGTCTCCACTGTAGGTCACATCTAACAAGGGGACATCCAGAAACCGAAAAATTCCGAACACCTCTGTGGTTAGCCCTCCTGAATAATTGCTGCAGTAGCTGCATTTTGCTGTACAGATGTTGGTAATTTGCTATTGAAAGCCACCAGTATCAAACTGTCAGAGTCAAGAAATGGCTTTAATTATTTCCTCCCTGGAGCAGTAATAGCCATTACATGAGCACTGCCAAAGCTGGAATGTGTTTGTGTGGGTGATTTCTCAGCACATTCAGTGCAGGCAGCTTACCTGAACTTGCCAGCCCTTTGCGCCCTCGCCGTGGAAAAACAGGGCTGGATCATCCAGAGACCACCTCCGCCAACTCATGCTATTTTCCATGGCCACCAAAGACCAATCTTGTTTTTCTGCTTCAACGAGTCCTGAAAACAGAAAATAAATCAGACAGAAAGCCCTTGGAAATAATGACACAGGAAAGATCTTCCCTGGAAAGGAATAATTACATAAAACTGTCAGAAGCTACTTGGCAGAAAAAAATTGTACTGAGAAAGAAGGTGAGGTCAGCAGAGCTTCTGCAGGAGTCTCCTCTTGGTCTGCACACCAGTCTTTGGAAATAGTTGCCAGCCTAGAAGCCTTTGTCATTAAGAGCCCACCTCCAAATTGTACAGCTAATAGTTTATATAATGTTTTTAAGTGCTAGCAAGGAAGAGGTCACAGAATGTTTTAATTACAGCCCAATTTTCCTTGAATTTTTTATTGCCTTTCTTTTTAGGTCAGCAATAAATTTTAAAAATCTTGAGAGGAAAAAAAAAAGATTAACAGTTATTACTTTAAGACAAGCAGCTCGGTAAAAAAGAGAAGAAAATTGGTTTTTCTTTGCACCCCACTGAAGTCAAGACCTACAGGTTCTGCTGAGTTTGTGAGGCATTAAGGTATTTTTCTGCCCCAACTTCTGCAACGAATATTTCTGTGAAGTGATCATTCCTAATGGCAGAGGTTGCTGCTGGTATCACACCATAGCAGTGATAACACACACCACCTACAACATCCAGCTCACAGCTGAAACCATTTCAGACTGTCGTTAACAATGACAAGATTGGATTAATGGAGATTAACAATTAAAATATTTCAGCATTGCTAAGTCCTCTCACAGTGTGATGGCAAGTAAGTCTTCAAAGATATTTATTTTTGTTTCTAGCAGCTGGATATCCAGAGTCTGCCATTCCTAGGGGAGTCCCAGAGACCTACGTGATGATGGGAGTTTCACAGCTGTAAGAGACTCAGATTGTTAAACAATGGCTTGAGCTGTTACATATTTTAGTGACTAGACTCTTAAAACCCCGAGGTCTCTAATTGCCTACAGGCACCTTCCTTATCACTGGGAACCCTGAGCTCCCATCTTGGGGCGGTGAAAGCCTGTCTTAAACATGGAATTCAATTACAAGGAAATGACTCCAGAAAAACCCAAACCTTTACAGCCCATTGTTCTGCTGTCAGAGGTGGGCTTGCTGACATCAGTAAAATGAATTCTGATTATCACTTACACAAGAAAACTGGTGTGAAAATTAATTGGTTTTCCTACCTACGGACAATATTTATTTACAAGGCAATTACTCAGTTACAAACATTTCCATTTTGAACTGGAATGAAAATTAAACTTGGACAATGCCAGAACATTTGTGAAGTAACAATGACAGAGCTTTTGTGAAGTGTTTTATAAGCCATGTGCACATTTAAAAATCACTTTGAAATTCTCATCGAAGATTTAATTACAGGCTTTGTAGTGATGTGTATTACCAGGCCTTGATTACTGCTGCAAAATATGCTGCACTAACTTAAAGATGATGAAGCTGCAGATTTAAATAGCTTTAACATATCATAACTAAAATCAAATAACCATACACAGTGTTAGTGTATAACACTTTCTTGTTCGTATCCCTAGTTTTTAGTGAATTTATTCACTAGCTGATTAGAATGCCCAAAGTGGTCATTTTCTATCATGCAATTGGAATCAAACTACACAAATTTACAGTATAGCCTTGAAATTAAAAAAAATCTTATGATAACCCTTTATAGAAGATAAATACATTAAGAACTATTTTTAGAAGACAAAAAAAAAAGTCCCCATTAAATCTTGCATCTGTCTAAAATTTCTCTAAAAAATATATAAGGTACTTCTCTAAATTTCTTGTTTAGTCCAGTTTTAATTCCCCATTTTGGGGGATATTGTTCACATTAGATGCATTCACCTTCAAAAGTACTATTCTGAAAATCTAACTTTATTCCTATTTCAAGTAGGCAGTGATGAGGGTAGAATTAATCTACAAAAGGAATAGCTACAGCTCCCCTAGAAAAATCATCTTTTTTTAAAACCTTGTATATAGTTGCCATGTGACAATACCTGGTGTATTACCACTTTGGGTCAAGATGAAGCAGCACTTTGCCAGTAATGTATTACTTTTGTATGTTGTTTTAATGTGTTTTAGTGCTGGGCACATTTTCTGTTCGTACTTTTCAGTGAGCATTCTCCTGTCTTGCATCAGCACCTTGTCCCAAAGGAGTTCCAAGCTCTACCTTGCTTTTCTTTCCTTGCCTGGAAATACAGATTACGTGAGGTGTCTGACTTACTGTACAAAGAATAACTTGCTTATATATGGCCAGTCAGTTTCCAGGGAGAAGAATTCAGTAGGTTCTGGGTGAAAAAAATGCCAATAACGACAAATTTAAAGCCTGTTCTCCTGTATCACTGTGCCAGGAATCAAACGCCTCACATGGGTAAGGAGCAACTGAGGGAATATGGAGAAACTTCAGCTCTGAAGATGGATGAAATTAAAGGTAAGAATTACCCGAGCAAAATAATTGAGAACAAGAAAGTTATTCCTGTGAAAGAGGAGATACTGAAAATTAAAGCTACCCTTTAGAAATGCCACTTCTCATTTAGATGGAATACCTCATGGTACTCTGTGGATTTGAAACATTTTTACAATAAAGGGATATCTAGGAAGAAAAATGACTGGTCAGTGGGACAATCTGAACCCAGGGGAGAATGCTAAAACCAGTTTTGCTCTAAGAAAGTCTTAAATTCCTCAGAAAAAAAAAAAAACCTCCCACTGACATGTTTTCCACAACACTTTGGCACACTTCTTTCCTATGTACTTCTGGACAGACAAGGAACCTCTATGCTAGTTGTCACCTTCCCAAGAGACTGACACATAAACCTACTCAAAACCAACCCTCCCTCCTTTGCACGCCCTTGACTTTCCTAAGATTGAAAACAAAAAAATTCTCACCTTTTTGGAGATGGGGAAATGGGGGAAGCTTCTGTTCCCTCGGGGTAACTCACTTCTACAAGTTCAAGGAACTCCTGGCCTTCAGGTGGCTCTTCCCTCAAGTGGTTAAGTGGAACTAGATGAGATAATGCTGAATTTAATAAATTCCTCAGAAAAAAAAAAAATCAGACCTACAGGGAAGCAGATTTCAGTGTGTCCTCAGCTGTGGAACGAGGGACAGGTGCAGGCATTAAAAAAAGGCCAGTTCTAATCACTCCTCTTCAATGCAGCTGGTTTAACAAGAGCACAGAGATTTTTTTGGACTGAGCTTGGAAAATGGGAATTTCCATATTTTTGTTGTTAATGCACTGTGCAGAAAGGTCACTTGTTCTGGCAGTGGCTAATCTGTGACATCTGAGCAGACCTTGAAGAGGGTAAATTGCCTGTTTAAATAGCCATAGCAGCACTCACGGCCCAGGATCTGCTCAGAAATGCTTTTGATTAATTTCCTGTTGCCGGGTCGGTCTTCAAATGCCTCTGGATAACTTCCTGACAGCGTAGTTAAACCCCATTTGCACACTGGCATTTCCACAGTTTTGCCTTTGATTCGCAAGCCAACACTGGATGCCTTTATGGATCACACTGACCCACCTCTGTGGGCAGCCCCGGAAGGAGCTGACTGGAGAACCTTCCCAGGGTAATCTGGGCCAGCAGGGCCACTACTGCCTCCTGTCCACCATCTGCCCCTTCCTCCCTTTGTATTTGCCAGTCCATGGAGTCCTCACTGTATGTGGAAGGACTTTGTGCCCTTCCTCCTCTGGCATGTAGGGATGGATGATGGAGATGTGCCACTCCTTCACTTCCCAGTGTAAATTTATGGCTTCTAACTCTTAAAGGATGTGCAGTTCAGTAGATTTGAATGACCAACAAATACTGTTTAAAAAAATCCTGTTTAGCTGGAGCTTTTTTTGTAATTTGGCTTTAAATACAGTTGTAGCACACAAGGGAGTTATAGGCATAAGATTCCTTTACTAAAGGCAGTTGCAGAAGGAGGTGTTTGAGCAGGAGAACCCAGAATTGGTATGGCAGACCTCAGAGTTGGGTCTGTTCTACCAGATTGTAAGTACCAGGATTCTTGTGCTCAGGTTTTCTGACACCTACATGAGTTCTGCAGAAATGTAACTAAACTCAGTGAAGCTCTTGATGGAGAGCAGGTTGTCATAAGTTGGCAAATCAGTTGAGGGAGGGAAAGGATAACAGCAGAATCTCATTCTAAACTAAGACAGCTACTGTCCTCAGGAGAGCCCAGTGCCAGGAAGTGATCTAGTTTTTGTATCCAGGTGTACAAACGAGATTTTACTTCCATCTAGGGAAAACGTCACTGAAGGCAGAGGGAAGGAGATGCTTGTGGGGCTTCTCTTCCGAGTCCCAGTGACCACCCCCAGGGGAGGGGGGCCAGGGGCAGGACCCCGAGTCAGTGGTTCAGCTGCAGTCCTTGCTCCCCCTCCGCTCCCTGGCTGTCAGCTCAGCCTCAGTGCTCTAGAAAAGCAAGTGACAGAGACAGGGGTAAGAGGGCAAAAAGAACTTTTAGGCCACATATGATGGTGTGGAGATAGAAAAGTATTCACGTCCCAACCTGCCTGGGCTCCATCTGTTTGTAACAAAATCCTTAGTCCCTTTGTAAGCAGAGGGAAAAGGGATGGGTTGGGGTTTTTTTATTGCACATTCATGTAGATTTTGAAAGGAGGAAACCAAGCAAGCCAAAATTAAATATAATTTTCTCTTTTTCCCCATGGACTTGGTCTGGATGGATGCCAAACCACATTGTGGAGGGGTGAGAAAGGCCCAACATCTGCTTCTGGTGTAACTGTTTGTATCTTCACTCTAAGAAAATTAGGTTTGAAATAATCTCAAATTGTCTGACACCTGTGTCCTATTAGAAGTGACACATGGAAACACCTTCAGCATACTGAATTTAGCACCATGTCAACAGTTTGATGTTAACAGGGAAAAAAAAAAGGGTAAAACTAATTGCTTCCCAGTTTCTGCTGAAACAGATCTTGTGTCATTGCCCAGGATCACACTACAAGATCGATCCAGAAATGCAGTGGGGTTTGAAGCAGTAATTGTAATATGGTCCCTGGCTCTACTGGAATTAAATTCAGTGTGCACCTCAAGATGAACTCAGTACAGGCTCACCTGTGGGCTGGGTGCCAGCACGTAGGACACAGATACAGCAATTTCAGGGACATTTTTCCCTGAAGTTCAGTTATGAAGCTCAAGTTTGGCAACTGGCAGCTTATGACACTAGGTCACATCTTATTTGTCTCAAGAGAAGGAGTCAAGTTCCTGTGACAGAAGATAAATCCTGCCTGGCACAGAGGTTTGACGGTTTTTAGAAACAGAGGAAAGGCAAAAGATTCCTGAAGTGAGGCAACTGGTTTTGTTGTACCGTCTGTGCACGTCCCTCAGTGCAGGCACTGAAGGGATTCATTGTAAAATCTCTTCCCAAACCTATGTCATTTCCCACTTCCTAATTCCTCACTTTTAAGAATAGATCTGGTGACCTTTTCCCAGATAACATGCTTAGAATAAGATCCAAGTTATTCTGAGAAAGACATTTGTTAAAATTCATAAAACTTTATGAGTTCTATAAAATTTATAGTACTACCTAAAAATACACTATTTATTACAAAGATAAATGTCTTCCCATTAATTTTTAAACTTGCTCCTTTGAGAACTTCAGAGAAATTCCTTTTTAATGTTAGTCTAAGAGTAAGAAATGCTGTTTGCCTTTTAGATAGTATTGTTTTCCAGCAGATCTGCATCTTCAGGGAGCAATGGCTAGAGTAAAAAAAACAGGACACACTGCATTTTAACATGAATTAGGGCATGCTAATGAAAAGTATGCTAAACCCAGAAAAATGGCAAGAATGGAAAGACACTGAACCGTTTTCTGCAGAGAGCAAGCAAGTACAAGTGTCAAGTACAAGTTTAGGATTTTTTTAAGCTCAGGACCAGCCAAGTGAAATTCCTGAAAGGTGTGGCATTGCTGACACTAAACAAATGTTAATATGTAATATATTACATGAAAAATATCAGGGAAAACCTGCAGCACAATGAAACCTGTGGGATGTGGAATTTATAGTGAAAAATTTCAAGCCTGCTTATATTTATTATTAATATAAGCTAGAGTAATTTCTAATTTATTGGTTTAACAAGACATACAATGCTAAGGTCAAAGTCTCCTAAAATGCTTCAAAATCTATTCTTGACCATTTTTTTACCTCATGCAGGAAAACTGCCTTATTACTTCATTCACAGGTGGCCCAAATGCATAAAAACACAACAGAGAAAAAGAACTTCTGTCAAACTGGAAGCAGTTCCCTCCCCGGGTTCCATTAATGCTTTCTGATTTATGGAAATGGTATTCAGCTCCTCTTCCTAAAAATTCATTGGACTGGAAAAATAAAAGCATTGTTCACTTTATACTTTCAGCGGAAAACATTTATGACAGTATGATTATGAAGAAAAATGCAAGCAGCCCAAAAATATAATCATATATAAATGGACATTTTCAACACAACTGATCTGTTTTTTTTCTAATTTTCTTTCTGAAAGGCTCAAATTCAAACAAATGATCCTACCCACTAATGCAGTAAAGTCCCAATGTTGCTCAGAGCAATGTGAGTTTGAATCCCAGAGGAGCTGGAATTCCCAACACCAGAGGAATGAGCATGTCTGAGCAGGGCTGTGCTTTGCCAGCCCCGTGCATGCTCAGTTTTCACAGAACACATGCAGGGTGTGTTTGTCTGGCAGTCATTACTCAGCAATTTTGAGCAGCTTGACCACAATGTGTTACCATCAGCAGAGATTTTTCTCCACTGAACATGCAAATGCAACTTTTTCTGAGAAAAAGTGGTTTTGTTGACTTCAGACACAATTTGAGGACAGATCACTCATGCTGACAATATAACCAAATATTGATGTTATTTGGAGAGTGGTCCCATAACATGCTGCATCTATCAAACAATTACCTTGTCAGTGGCTCTTTAAAGTCTAGAAATATGGATGTGCACAAGCAGCTTTGTTGATCCTTGTCATTCCCCACACCAATAACTTGCAGCTGGAAACTAACAACCTAATTTGTACCTTGTTGGGCCTTGTTCTGACAATTCATTGTGCAGAGGAAATCCAGACTTCTGAAAGTACTTTTTTGCAGATTCTCTGTGCTTCCCGTAGATTTGTACTGCACTCTTGACAAGGGATTGCATCCATTAGCCTAAATGTTGAAATTATTTGTTACTGGTTTGACCTGAAAAAGGACTGAACTTTAGTTCAGCACATATTCTTCCTGGCATAGAAGGGCTAATTTTTTAACATTGTCATACAGAAAATCTTCATAACTCTCACCACAGTAATTAAATAGATGGGCAATAGAAATCCATTGGTTGCATGAAACTTACTCCTTTACACTTCTACTCTTTCCCATTTTAAATGACAACTCTTTGGAACAAGGATCCTGCTCCTCAGTAACCAAAAGCAGCCAATGCTATCTTGTCATTCTAGTAGGAACAATAGCAACCAAATCAGGAAACACATAATAGCATTTGCTCTACTGTTGTCTTTGGATGGCAACTGTAGAGTTGCCATTTTTCACAGCTTTTCAGGATTTATGAAGAAAAGTCCCACAGTGTTCATTAGCACACTGAGATCACCATTTTTCTAGTGACTTGCCCAGAGTTTGATAACAGAATGATTCTCCCTGAAGCCTGTTACCTTACTGTCACAAGAGTGTAAGGAATACAGACATGGGGCTCTGGCAGTCCCAATAAGGGGGGACGGGGTGGGTTCTAACATTGCAGTGGCTTCACTAAATTGAGTTTAGATGTGCTTTCCAATGCAGGCAGTTCCACACTGCTCCAGAGCCATCCCCAGCTGCAGCAGCCCGTTGGATTGAGCCTGGAGATAACGAATTGACACTATTAGTGACTTGGCCAAGTGCTGCTGGTGCAGAGCTCAAGGTCATTCCCCCTTCCCCCCGGATGTGCCGGTGATGTACAGCAGCACTCAGCTCCACTGATGGGCTCATCCTTCTCAGAGGCAGTGACCAATGCTGAGCAGCTGCCTGAAAGGCTGTTTGATCTTCCCACTGCTCAAGGGGGAGAAAAAAGGAAAAAAAAAAAAAAAGAAAAAACCCTTCCCTGTTAGGAAAGATTTATCAGCAAACATAGTAGAGCCATGCCTGAACTCCGTATCTTCTCTTGTTCCCCAAAGGCATCACATGTAAGATATTTCCGGTCTTTCATGTTGCTGACTGGAATGCATCATCAAGTCCAAATTTGCAACCTGCTCTCTGTTTTAGTCATTAGGCATGACTTTCTTTGTCTCTTGATGAGAGCTGCAGCCAACTGCTCACTATTGTAATAATGCACATTTTTTTCAGTATTTCCCCTCTCTCCTGGATAAATAAACAGAAAAACCCAGCCAGGCCAAAGTCTGAAATTCAGTCATCAGCCAAAGCTGCTCTGTCCTACAGTATCTTATTCCCACATCAGCACGTCCCACTCTACTCTAGACCACCAAAACATTAGTCACAGTAGCTCCACCTGCTATCCAGGGGCCAAAATTTAAAGGTTAATGAGCAACAATTAAAAGTAGTGATTGGATTTCAAAAGAGCTCATCCGACAACATGAAAGGTGGAGTTTACTGACTGCAACTTGGTTGTACATTCGTTCATCTGTCACTAACATCCAAGCATTGGGATCTTTATATTGTTTTTTAAAATTGTATCCACTCTGCAGAGACACATCACAAGTTACTCAACTACTGTATTACCTTCACCATCTACTCTCTGTTGGAATACTGTTAACAAAACAGTTACCCGGTATTTCAACATCTGACCACCTTGAAAATCAACTCAAGACAATTTACAGTGACATTAAAATGTACACAGCATGTAAAATGCAAGTCTTGTTATGTTTTGATGCCCGCAAGTGGTACACAAGTACTGGTTATGCCTTTGATCCACTAGTAGTATAAATATTCAATAAATGTGTTCAAAATGAAAGAAGCTCCTAGAATTCCTGGTTGTACTTACAATAAGCCTTCTGCAGGAGAGAAAAAGAATTAAAAAAGGTGCAATATGACAAACTGATACCTGATTTGAAAACCTGACTGGGGAGAGGGATGTCACCCTGACACAGTGATCTGTGCGGCTGCTCTGCCACTCCAGTCATAAAAGTTCATTCCATGAGCAGCAAAATTAGCAGAACTTGATTTCCTGCTTATTTTTTCCCTTTGTCCTCTAAGTGTCCTTCCAGTGCCATAAGCCTGGCCATCTGCTCTTCCCCTACATGGGAATGTGTGGATGGATTCCTGCAGTGGTCAATGTGGAGCTGGAGCCCAGCAGCTCCTGTCAAACCCACAAGGTAACTGATGGTTTCTGACAGTGCTTCTGTCAGTGTGGGCACAACATGAATCCTTCCCTCCTATCCAGCTCCCAGTGCTCATAGACCCCATAGACAATTAAGGTGATACCTGTCTCAGCTGGAGTTGCTGAGCCCTTTCCAAGGTTACGAAGGGGAGACTTGCCAGCACATTGGGTTGGACCACAGTGGGCTGGCGAGGCCAGGTTATGAGCAGCCCCTTCCTCACTCACCACAAACAGCTGTACCCTCACAGTCAGAAGTAAATCAACCTTTGACTGTGTTGCATGAACAGTTCAGCAGCTACTTTGTAAATTATAAGACAATTGGATATTTTTTTCTGTAGCAATTTGATGTCAGTCACTGCACGCAAGACCTAAGGTCAACTCATGTGCACACACGAGTGTGTCATTTAACAATGTCCCTCCTCTGAATTCAAGTTCAGAGATTTGTTGTTTTTAATGGTTTGGAATTTCAAGATAGACCATCTGCCAGTTTTCTCATTCAATTAAAAATGTTTGTTCTAAGGGAAGAAAAACACTGAATTCAGTTCTTCTACAACAGCAGGAGTTTCAGTCTTTCCCTTTTCGGGTAAGTTGCAAAATGCCAGACATGAGTCACCTCTTTGGATGAAAAGGATGGAATATTACAAATATTTTTGCCCAAGGGCTTCACCAGGAAGTGGGAAGTTTTAATGGAAAGTGTCTGGTCATGCCATGCATCTTCCAGCCTCACTACTTCCAGGCTTTGCCTGAGCATACCCATTTAATTTGGAAGTCGTGAGCTCTGGGGGAATAGGGAACACACATAGGTGTGCTCCCAGGTGCAGATAACACTGTGCAGTTCAGTCCCTCAGCTGCAGACGACGGGCTGGTAGCCTAAATTATGTCACCAGTGACATAAGTTACTTCTAAAGCTTTGTGGGAGGTTAATAAAACCCAGAGAAACACCACATCTCCAAAACTTTAGATTCTATGGCAAATCATTGTCATAGACAGAGATGTAACTAACAAACCTATGTATTTTGAGGGAACTTGGAGCCAAAGTAATGCCTGGCTTATAAATTGCAGAACTCAACAGGAATTACTCAGTGCCCACAGATTAAAGCCAGTTTGATAAAGGAAAAATACTCCTTGTTTTCATCACTGAAAGAAAAATGGCTGGGCTAAGGGGAAAACAAGACTGACACATGAGAAGTCACTGTTCGAAAAAGGACTACGGGTCTGATTGCAACTCCTATGAGATTCAGTCAACTGCCTGTAACCAAGAGACTGGCACTGTTTAAATTCACAGCTTCCCAGAAGGATGAAGCTCTCTCCCTATTCATCTTCGCTATCATCTAAAGAATTAAGAGAGTGGCTGGTGATGAAGAGCAAATCAATCATATTTATTGTGACAACCAGGACTGTTATAAAGCAGATACTCTTACAGCACATGGTAACCTCCCCCATGCTTTTTCTTTCTTTATTAAAAACTTGTTGAACACTCAGCTCAGGTCCCCTGAGACCTGTCTAGAAAAGTGCTGATCCCAAGACTAAATCCATTTTGGGTACATGCAATACAAGCTGCCTGTGTAACATGCTTTTTGCAGGTATGGTCTACATATACTGCTGTTCTCACAGCCTAAGTATGGCAGGTATTCCTTACAGCATGGCTTTGAAAGGTCTTCAGGAACATGCAGCTGTCTAAAAACACTGCTAACAGGGATATTTACCTTTGATTTAGTTCAATATTTGGTTCCTCTGAATATTTGCTCGTTATGCTGGAACGACTGAGGACAGGGAGCAATTAGGAAATTTCTGAGCCAAGGTCAGCTCAAGCACAGTCAAGATGAAATTACTGTCAAAGATAACATTCCAAGTTTTCAAATGGGCTAAGGAAAGACTGTGGAAAGAACGTGGGCTGAAAAAAATGGGAAGGCTTTGAAGTAGGAAGTTTGAACTGACATACCAACTCCTGTCCTGAAAACAGCTCCTTCCTTGGCACGGAGGTGTTACCAGCCTTTGTCCAAGCAGACAGCAGTGGAATGATGGCTGTAGCTGCACCTCACCTTCCCTGGCTGAAAATACAGCCTGCTTGGAGTTGTTTCTACTCAGCATTGTTGAGATTCAGTCCTGTGCTCACTGTGAAATATCAGGACAGCTGCAATCTTGCTAAAAATGAAAGGACAGTAACAATGTCACTTGGTGTGACATCAATGTAATTTTCTCCTTTGTAACTGTCAAAGTGATAACTGCATTTTATGCATCAGAAATGTGGCTTTCAGATGCATTTCTTACAAAATCAGAAAGGCTTCACAAACCAAGGACTCGCCACAAAATGTTTTAGGTCTCCCTTGCTGCTAAAGGAGCCAGAGAAGGGTCAGATTGACACACCATTGGGAAGCAATGAAGTTTCTAGGCAAGGCAACCAAAGAAAAATGAGTCTCTCAATGTTAAAACCAAATTATTCCCCCTTGTGTGGAGACAGAGAATCAGAGGCCTAAAGTAAATATTTGAGTCATCTGATCTACATGCTACAGCCACAACTCATTAGGTATCTGCTAATTACAGCTTTGAAAGATGCCACGGAGTGACACAAGGCAGCCCTAGATGTATTTAGTTAGTTTTACAACTGAGGAGCCTAAGAAACCCTTGGGTTCTTTCCTACAGTCAACAGCTTCAACAAAGAGCCTCTATGTTAATTGCAACCACATCTTGTCTATTTTTATATATGAGAAACACTACAATCCTTATAAAAACCATAAACCAGCCATTGTCATTTAGGGATGCTATTAATCAAGGCATTCTCGTGTGTTTTCTTTCTCAGCTCCCTGGCCTAGATTTCAGCCCCACAGCTCATTGGGTTTTAACCAAAAGCAGTGTGGCCACGTGCAGCCTTTGCAGAGAGCTCAGGATTTTGATTTCAATGCAGGAAACACTGAGCTGTGTTCCCTCGGGCAAAGGGAAGACCCTGAAGTGTCTGCAGGCCTTCCCAGAACTGGTAGTAACAAAAAGGATTGAAAACATCTACTTTGTTCTGAAAGTACCTTTCATATTGTTGCTTCTCTTCTTCACTCCTGGAAAATCAGTGCAACAAGCAGAAAAGAAGCTGAATTCTTTTTGCAGCATCACAAACAGGTTACTTCTGGAATCCTGGAGTACTTAGACTTAAGATTAAGGAAAACTTCCTAATATTAATGGCAAGTGGTTGCCTAATATCTCTGATTATTTGAAATATTTAAGGACAGTTTAAACAAACCTCTGTTAGGAATATTACTGTAAATATTCTTTTGGGGGGCAGGAGTATGAATTAAATTATATTCTAAGATCCTTTCTGACTGCCTGACTCTGCAACTCAGCAGCCTTCTCTCCCAAGTTACCCCTCCTGCACCTTAACAGTCTTCTGTATCATTTTTAAACTCCTTCACAATTCTCCCAGGAACTCCACAAAGACATACTTTCAACCTCTGATGAAGACTAAAATCTCAGTTACTAAATAATAAAAAAGGGAAAAGAAAAAATAAATGGGATTGTTATCTCATCGAGAAGTACAAAATGAGGCAGAAGACACATCTGATAAAAGAAGATACAGGAGCCACGGGAGTATAAATTACAAGTTACAACAGCGATATAAATCCTGTGAGCAGGTTGGCAGAAAGCTGACATTTTTCATTTCTCCATAAAGCTATTACACACTTCTACTAAACTAGAGAATTAAGTCTAGCTCTGCCAGTTTGAGTCATGGCAGATTGAGGTGATTTGCAAAGCTTCCCTGTCTTTGTGTCCACATTAGACACCCTCACTCTACAGCAGCTCATTTAGTGTGCAGTAGATTAGCTTTGAAGCATCACTCTGAAACACTTCTCAAGGTGTCTAGAAAACAGTTTAGTGGTAGAGGAAAACTTAAGAGTTACTTATCTTCTTTCTTCTCCTCCTGACAAATAAAATAGGAACTGCTTAGTTCAGATTCACTGCTTACAGCTCCCGGGCTGAGATGTCCTGAGCCTTGACATTGGTAGCCCATAACCAGGTCCCCAGTTACCAGGAGCAGAGAGGAGAGCCAAAAGGGACCTTCCCCCTGGCCAAAACATCCAGCACACAGGAAGAGGATGGCTGAGCAGGGCAAGCCAGCAATAGCATGGTTCTTCCATGTGGTTTTATGGGGCAGTTAACTTTTATTGCCTGGTAATTACTGAGTAAGACTTGGACAAGCTGACTCGACAGCCCACATGGCAGCAGACTTGTGTGGGCAGCCAGCTCACAAAAATCATCTGCAGAGCTAATGTTTCAGAGGGGAAAGTCAGTCCAGTAGCAAAGCCAAGTTTGAGAATACTAGTTTAGCCATATTTTAATGCTACCAGTAACAAATATACCAACTCTCAAGTCAAAAGGAAAAAAAAGACTCGCAAAAAGAAGCCAAAGAATAGAAAGAAGTACAAGGTACAGGCTGCAAAGATAAAAAGGACAAAATAGCACCACCACTGAAGCTCGTACGAGGAGTGAAGAAGAGAGAAGGCCTTAGAAGAGGATAAAAGAATAAATACTGAACATACTCATTTTTCAGAGGAGAAGCAGCAAACCCAGGGGTGCAGAGTGCTATTGCTTTAAAGCCTTGGGTATTACTACCAATGAAGTAATTTAATATTTCCTCCTTCTTTACTGTTCCCTACTATGCTACTATTTCTTCACATACTCAGCGTGTGTGAGCAGAGCACATTAATACTGGTAAGATCAGTACCAACATTCTCTGTGGTGGCACTGAATGCTTTTGAAACAAACACTTTTGTGAACCTCAGTCTGCTTTCTGTGAGCTAATGCCAGTTAACTAGTGCTGATCCTCTATACCTGCTTTAAACTTTACTTAAATCTGAAACTAAAGAGATATCAAACAATCCTAAACCATGTGATAAACATATGCCAAAGTCATATAATTTCCGATCTCTTCAGTTCATTCTTTGCAATAAAACCCAGAAATTACAGTTGATTTACTGTGCACTCAAACTTTGGGAGAATCCAGGAACATGTGGGATCAGTTTAGGTCAGGATCAAAACCCCATAATTTAGCTGAGAGCAGCTTCCAAACTAAGCTCATATTTTTTCAGACTATATTTATAGTGCAGTTACTATGTGCCAGTACATCATTAAATGTCCTAAAAACTAAACCCACCCTGTTCTTTATGGGGAGGGTTATTTCCCCTTAAGTCAGGAATACCCATTCCAGTGTAATTCTGGATGAGGAGAGAGAGGAGTGACTCTGATTTTCACCACTGTGATGCAAAGCTCTCTCGTGGGCTGCTCTGTCTGTCTGACACAGATAATGATGCAATTGTCAAACATTCTGGTTTCTGTACTCTGTGCTCAGCCACATGCTTCTGTTTCAAAGTCTGATTATTTCCGATCCTGCTGCATTGAAGCTGCAGACTGAGAACAGTATTGTGCAGGAGACACATTGGATGGGCATCAGAGACTTTAGTTTCACATACTTACCAGAGGACTGGTGAGTTTTGATGAATGTTCACAGCAGAAAAGTTATCCTTATCACACAGAAGTTGCTGTGTGCAGGGAGAGGCACGGGGAGAGCAGTGCTGCCTGGAAAAGCAGCCAGCTGACTCGGTATCTCTCTCAAACACCACTGGGACATGCTGAGCTCAGAAGCTGTGGAAGAATGAGCAAAATCATGTCACAGACTAGACACGCCTTTGCAGAGTCTACAGCTGTTGCAACATCAACAAACTTATTCCAAACACAAAACAAGAGATGAAAATGAGCTACAGTATTTCAAGATTATTTTTCTTTTTTCTTCCCTTCCCCTTTTACCACTTGAATGTGTGCAGAAGATGCAGCTTGAGTATTAGATGTTTATCTAACAAGAAAATGAGAGAGACAAAAATAAATACCCTGGGATTTAGGGAGCCAGTGCACACACAGTGACAGGAAACACTGCCAGGTTGCTTGAAACATTCATGAACTGGTCTCTAATGTCTGGCTGGAAAGCAGTGCAATATTCCGTGGGACGGACTGAAAGGCAGCCAACATGGCAAACATCTGGGGTGCTTCTATGCCAATAATTACCTTTATCAAACTTCAACTACTGATTTAAAAATATTTTTAGCTTGTAGTCATGAAATGGGCAACAAACATACAAGTTTTCTAGTTCACACTAACATATGTTTGGTCTCATCTGTTTCCAAATAGTGCTAAAATTTTAAAAAATCCAAATCCACAACCCTTTTTTCATTGTCCATGTTGTTGAAACATGTCAGCCTACACAGAAATTATGGCTTTGCAGGACTTCTTATCTCTGATATTTCTCATGACAGAATGGCTCCAGTGTAGCCCTGCAAGGTAAAACACAGTTTCAAGCCTGTATAACAAAACTGAGTCATCAGTCGACCTGGGTTTGTTGACAGGAGGAAAAAGGCTTGGACACACAGATAACATTTTGGCTGAAGAGAAGTTCAGACTGCTGTAATACAACAGCAATGTTTTGCTTCCCAGGCACAAAGAGAAATAAGGACTAGATTTTTTAACTCCACTTTCAAACGCTGACTTCAGATCCAATAAAAACATTTACAATTTAAATTATTCAGTGAAGACAGACAAACCTGAGGTTCAAGCACAATCCTCTACCTGATCCTGACTGAAAGAAGGGGCTGTACAACTCCTGTGACAGCCCACAACAGCTTTAGTGACACTCATGACATCAGCAGGTTATTTTGTCAATGCGGCTTTTCAACCTCAGCATTGAGAAAACAAATAAATTAAATAAGCTAAGTGTGCCAGTGATCCTATAGCACCTTTTTTCCCTTTTCATTAAAGCAGTCAGAAAGGCAAACAAAAATAAAACCCCAAAACACAAATCTTCTACCATTTCCCTACTGAGCTGTAATGTATTAAATCATAGATATGAGTCAACAACACCATGCTGCTGGGAAAAAATGGAAAACCATCCTGGGAAAAATAAACAAGTGTCATCTGTAGAACACATGGTGCAAGGCCTGCATTTGGCTCGGTGGTGGGAAGCGGGCGGCTCAGCTGTGGGCACCATCCTCCCAGGAGGATGTGGACAGAACAGAAAAAAAATGGAGAACAGGAACAAGGATGAGGAGGGGTCTGGGCAAAGCAGCTTATTAGAAGAGGGCAGCTTAGGGCTGTTTGTTGGGGGAGCACAGTCCTCCTTGTGGCAGTCTTTGAACACGTGAGGAGCGGCTGGGAGGAAAGGAATAGCTCCCCCACGCCCCCAGCCCCTTGGACTGCATGAGCTCACTGAGGAGCAGGAGTGTCAGACCAGAGTGACACAAGCACTCCTGCCAGGACTCTTCCTGCACCACGGATGACTCACCTGTGCAACACCATTTGGCTGCTTGCTGGAAATCTCATCCCGACCTTGCTGCCTGGTGCATCCCTCGCACACACATGCAAGTGTTTGCTCTAAGCTGTCTGAGCCCCTTGTCCAAGTGAGAGTGCTCAGCATTTCCTCCTGGTGCCCACCTGGCCCTTTGTTTCTAGCTGCTGCACTTTGATCTCCCTCCCTTCTGCTTCCAGTGACCGGCTCTTCAGTGATTGGCCTGTCACTGGAAAATGTGCTGTGTCCCTTTGCTGACTCACAAACACGATGCACTTTACCAGGAATAGCTACAGAAACAGGAGTGATCCAGTAGTTTCAGCAGACTGATGAGGTTTCACCAAAGATGTGCTGAAAATTAAACAATTCAGTTTAAGTAAGTGGTAGGAACTGAAAAGTCTTCTTTGTGCTAAAAACCATAGCAGTGTTGGTTTTAAATAATTGTTTCTTCAGTTAAATTTCTTAAATAACAACTTTGCATTCTAATGTTCCTGTACAAAGTTAAAATGCTTCCAAGCACCGCTATTCACTTGAGGCAGCACCATTCCCATTTGAAATCTTAGGGAAACAGAAGGAGTGGGTATGGAGAGAAAGAGAAAAATCTTTTTTTCATAATTGTGTGTCAATAAATCCAAAAATAGAAACATTTTCCAAACAAATTTTCTACGTGCAAGTATCCCAGTTTCCCAGCAACTCTGTTAGTGACATAATGTTAACTTTGTGGGAAAGCAGCTCTGGACAACAAACTAAGAACTTTCTTGGAGTCTATTCATAACCCTGCATTTGCATTTGATAAATTGCTTCATTGTTGCAGTCATTCTCCTTTAACATGATGATTAATTATTCTTGTTTTACAGAAAAAATATTTGGTTTAAAATGCTAATCTTTCAGCATTTTCTGTACTGTTAGATGAGAAGTTGTGTCAAAATGTTTCAAAACTTCCAGAAAGTTGTTGAGGTATTTCCCTCAATTAAAGGACATGTTTCTCTATATTGTATAAAAAACTGTGACTAATTTTTATAGTGTGGTTTTTAGTAGGTCTAAAGCAAACATTTTAATTATCTAGATGGTTATTTAAAGCTAGTAAGTTGTAAAATTGTTGTACCAAAACAAGAAATAAAAAATGTTGTCCAGTGTTTTCAATTTATATTCCAAGTATTTGTCAATTCTCAAAACTACATTCACAATTTCTTGAAAGAAAGGCACAGGATCCAAGTTCCTACTAATTTATGCAGTCATCATTTTTTCTTTTTTACATAATGGAGTTATTCATACCAGCATGAGCAGGACCACACTGTGAGAAAGCTGGATCTTAGAAATACATATTCCAACCAAGCTAATTCCATTTTGAGTTACCCAGGCAAGCAAGGTGAGCAGTCAAGCAGAGATGAAGTTTCTGCCACTACCCAAACCCAGCGTTTTTATCACTGCACTTCTAGTGAGGGGCACAACACCTCCCTGACCCGGGGTATTTAATGAAGAGTGGCCTCCTGTTCCCTCTTTTCCAGGCTCATCAAGCAATGCCTTGGGAACTGGGTCCACAGAATGAGCATCCCCTTGCAGCCTGAGAAACACCCAGCCCACACGAGTTCTGCTCCTCTGCATCCTTTGCTACCTAAAATTCAGCTTTTCCCCAAGCAGTCAGTAAAATTTTTCTCCACTTTACCTCAAATTGCCTTTCTCCCCCGGCTCACAACTTGAGCTGAAATGAAAAAAATAAGTGTGGCTTGTCTTGGAGCATCAAGAAATAAAACCAGCTTTGAAACAACTGCAAAATGGTAGGAGTAGGTTTCAGTGGGACTTCTAATGTGCTGTGAATTACACTCATGCTTAATTAAATTACCATCCTGAATCAGGGCCTAAATTAATGTGAGATACACTCCTTGGTGTTTGTTTGGCTTGGATAATTAAAGAAAGTAACAAAATGAGGTTTTAGAGCTAAAGTAACTGAGACTTTCAGTAATTAAATATATTTTTATTCGAGCACATGACATAGCTATTTGGTGAACATAGGAATAGGTGAACAAAAATTATTCA
Source organism: Pitta sordida (assembly GCA_013390025.1). NCBI lineage: Eukaryota > Metazoa > Chordata > Aves > Passeriformes > Pittidae > Pitta > Pitta sordida. Next base: position 135,082 of record WEKX01001602.1, on the reverse strand, counting down.
GCTGCTTCCTCTGCTACAGAAACCAAATGTGAAAATTCTTAAGAACTTGTCCAGCCTCATCCTCATCCATTTGTAAATGTTTTCTTTAGAGCCATTAAACAGCTTTTTGTGTCTCCTTTGTACCCCCTCATTCTGGGTTCCATTTGAAGCCAACAAGTTGGAGCACGAGCTATTTACTTATTTACTCTAAGCCTGGAAAAATGGGAGACACTTTGAAAAGGCTGGTTTCTTCTTGAGAAGGGGATGAAATTTCACACTGACTGTTATTGAAAGCAGCTCACATATCCCAGGCCTTTCCTCTCACTACCCCATCTCTCTCCCATCCACATAATTTTCCCATTTATGCATCAAATCTGGGATAATAAATCCGACTCCCTGAAGACCTAGAACCTATTTCCACTCCATCACACCAGGGCAACCCCACCTGGGGCTGTGAAATGGCATTAAGGTAGTGCAGAATGTGCTTTACAGAATGAACTTGAATTAAACTGGAATTGAAAATAAAGACCCCTGAACGGAGTTTCTTTTTGCAGCGCTAATAAAATCTGCATTCTTGGCAGGAGCACCCAAAATCTGCCTGATGCACTGAAAGCAGAAACCCTTCTTTTACCTGGTGTCGCCCCTTTCCTTCCAAGGGCTGCCAAGAAGCACAGGCTGCTGCAGGAGGGAACACCCAGCGCAGCCTCCCTAGGCTTGGGGTCCCACTGGAATGATTGTCTGCTCAGGGACATCAGTGCATCGGCCTCTGGCCTCAGCGGAGGGGAAAATGGCTCTGGACAGAAAGGAATGAAGGGAGGGAAAAAAAGCTGGGAAAGTTTTGAAGTATTCAGAATTTTTTGTTTTGATGTAGAGTTTGTCTCCAGTAAACCTTTCTGCAAGTTTAGATGAAACTGAAAATATGATAAGCTAAGCTCTGTGCTTTGCTGGAATAACCAAAATTTAGGGACCACATTCATTTTTACTGAAAGACACCAAGTCAGTTCAGTAGTTTTCCTATACCAAGTCCTTATTAACGTTTCTTTGTTGTCACCTGGATTTATCACCCACTGCATACATGTAATTCTCAAATCCATCTTTTTTGCAATGGCATCTTGTACATTATTCCTAGTGAGACACCACTGGGAGCCCCATAAAGACCAGCTCCATAAAGCAGCCTCTGGTCTCCCACAGGACACAAAGAGGAATGAAAAATCATTCAAAGGAAATCTTGAAACTCTGCAGCAGCAAGTCCTGAAAGGGAAAAGTACCTGATGATTTGAAGGGTTTCTTTTGAGTTTCCTGCAACATGGCACCAGCCATCAGACAACCTGCTGGGGCTCATCCATCCCCTGGATGCACCATCACTCACAACACTCTATCTTTATGCGCTTCCTACAAGCACCAAAGGCAATCTCAGCAAATAAACTGGCAAAGCCAAAATTAGTTTTCCTTCAAGACTTAGGAGGAGAAACACTGCCACAGAGGGATCGTTGTTGACTGTGCCCAGCTCTACAAAAGTTTCACTAGAAAAAGCACAGATGTTGACAAGAAAGTCAGAAACACAAAAAGGGGACTCCAGGGCTGTTTTAACTGGATTGCTGTTTCTGGTATTCTGCCGTCAAGTCTCTCATCACTACCTGGAAACTTGCTGAAATTATTAGAGTGATCCAATACACACACATACAGAATCACACACAGAATATTATGAGTTGGAAGGGACCCACAAGGATCATCTAGTCCAATTCACCACCTAACACCCGTACAGAGACCGAGAGCACATCCCAGAGCCTAACACCAACCTAGATCCCTCACAGTCTAGCAGGCCACTCCGAGCCGGAAGGGGCCCAGGGTCATCCAGCCCTACATCCCCCAGCTAGACCATGTCACTAAGCTCCTCGTCCAGTCTTCTCTTAAACACCTCCAGGGATGGCGACTCCACCACCTCCCTGGGCAGCCCATTCCAATATGCAATTACTCTCTCTGTGAAAAACCGCTTCCTAACGTTAAGATTGAACCTCCCCTGGCGTAGCTTGAGGCCGTGCCCTCTCGTTCTGGTGTCGTCAGCCTGGAAGAAGAGGTCTACACCCATCTGGCTGCAACCTCCCCGCAGGTAGTTGTAAACAGCAATGAGGTCACCTCTGAGCCTCCTCTTCTCCAGGCTGAACAATCCCAGTTCCTGTAGTCGCTCCTCATAGGGCCTGCCCTCCAGTCCCTTCACCATCCTCGTTGCCCTTCTCTGGACCCTCTCAAGCAGCTCAACATCCCTCTTAAACTGGGGAGCCCAGAACTGCACACAGTACTCAAGATGAGGTCTGACCAGCGCTGTGTACAGGGGAAGGACAACCTCCCTGGACCGACTGACCACACTGTTCCTGATGCAGGCCAGGATGCCATTGGCCTTCTTAGCCACCTGAGCACACTGCTGGCTCATATTGAGTTTCCTATCGATCAGTACACCTAAGTCTCTCTCCACTTCACTAGTCTCGAGCCACTCCTCCCCCAGTCGATAGCGGTGCATGGGGTTGTTATGTCCGAAGTGAAGAACTCGGCACTTAGTCTTGTTAAACCTCATACTGTTGGAGCCTGCCCATCTCTCCAGCCTGTCAAGGTCCCTCTGGAGGGCCTTCCTACCCTCCGGCAGTTCAACATTTGCCCCCAGCTTAGTATCATCTGCAAACTTGATGATGATGGATTGAATTCCCTCGTCCATGTCGTCGATAAAGATACCTCCTGCTAAGTTTGAGCTCTCCTCAGCAAAAAACCGTGATGGGCCATACTGCCTTGTTTCTTCCTTTCCCAAGGAAAACTTTTTAATTGCACTGATATCCCAAAGCCCTATCCTGAATTAGCTCTTAGTCTTCCAAATTAGCAAGTGAAGCCACTCAGGAGTAAATCCATTCAGCTGAGCAGTCCATTTTCAAGTCCAGAATAAAATCCTTTGTTCAGGTAACATAACCAGGTTGGCAATCACATTCCTCAATGACAAATGCCTTGGTGTTTCCTTAAAGGAAACATGACTACTGTGTTACATAGAGGAAAAGTGCATGACTTGTTACAGACCTCTCCATCTTCCTCTTCAGGACCTCTCCCTATTAATTGATACAGAACACTTAAAAAACCCAACTCAGCCTCCTGTCAGAAGCGTGATTTTCTTGCAAATAATGACAAAGGTTTCTGTAAACAAACCACTGCAAAGGACCACCCCTGAGTCTGACCAGCTGCTCCTTCTTTCCCAAGTGCTTTATCAGTTGTCTACTCAGATCCCTCCCTGAGCACCAGCTATTGCCCTTCTCAACTGCACGCTGAGAAATGAGTGCAGGAAATGGACTTAACTGAGGCCACAAAACATTTATCTTAATACTCCTCTGGTAGATTACCATGTTTATTTAAAGTGGCATAACAGTCTGCTCTTGAAAAAAACCAAACCCAACTGTAGGGATTTTCCCCATGATTTTGACTTCTCAGTGCTTCTTCCCAGGAATCTTCACCTGAGCCCAAGAATACTAAACCTGACTACTTGCTATTAGTTTTACAAATTAATATGGGTCACTGATCTGCCAAAGCCTTAATAAACTCCATTTATATGCAATATAAATTTCTTTCACAGTCTTGTGGAAAAAATTACTTTTCCTGCAAAAAAAAAAATCTGTAAAATACAAACTTTTTGTGAATCATACTTGCCAGCTGCAGGAGAGCTCACCAAGTCTATTACTGTAACCACAAAAGTCATGCTCCTGGAGATCACTCTCATAACAAAACTCAAGTAAGAAAAACAAATCACTGCATCCAAAGCAAAAGTTGTAGATTTTGCTTTGAAATCCATTCCCCTGATCTGCCATGTTCATTTCTCTAAATAAGCTCCAGTGTGAATGCAACTTTCTTGCAAGTCAATGAGAAAAATGGCACAGTAACACAGAAAAACATTCCCCAAAGCCTCCCTTGTTGTGTGCAAGAGCATTAATAATGTGTTATCTCTCCTGGAAGCCTTCCAATATAACACACTTGTGTCACTCTTTCTGGCGGTTTTTGATTTTTGATTTGTTTTTACAGCCACGTAACTCTCTGGATCACCATTGTATTGATCAATCACATGCAGAAAAAAAGGAAAAATAATCTGTTTCTCCAGTGTTAGAGCACATGGAGTACAGTGGAGGGTTAATTAACTCACGTCTTCCCCTAATTTCCTTGGAAAATTATTATGTTGGCTAATAAACCTCACAGTTACGAGGCTTTTATGAATTTGCAAGTTTTGAGTGCACGTGTGATTTGCTCAGCTGTTTGAACACTTCTCACCTTAGTCACCCTTTCTCCCTGTGAACTCACACCCCAGCAAGGCTTTGAATCAATGAAAAGCTGTGATTGAAAGTGTATGAGATTCCTGCTCATTCATTCCTTCCATGACTAATTGAGAGGGTTTGGGAAATTTTTTTCCTTTACTCCTAAATGGAGCTATGTTGCCAGAGGCTGAGAACTGGGCAGTTTGGTGTTTAACAAGCTCTGGATTTATTATCTGATATCCAGGTGAACCATTTAAACCTCTAGTGATTTCATTTTGCCAACTGTAGGACAGAAGTAACAATCATCACCTACCTTTGGGTGTCTTCAGACATTCCAGTGCAAGTGCCATCTCAAGGCGTGGCGATGGTATTCACCGAATCTGTTGTACCATGGGATCAAGATGTTCCTCCCAACTTCTCACAGAAGTTCCTGCCAAGAGGAAAGCAGAGAGTGCATCTTTTCTGAAAGGAATTAAAAGAGGCAGTTGAAAAAATAGAGGGAAGGATAAAATTTGCCCTTTTTGAATTGGGAGATGTGCTTTCACGCGGGCCTATGATCTCAAGAAAGGAGAGAAAAACAGCATTTCTACCAATAAAATGATTTTTTCCTTCACTATCCCACACTTTGGCAAAACATTTTAAGAGATTCTAAGTCATTACAAACTCCAGTCACAGGAAGGAAGCGAAACTCCATTCATGCTTTGGACATCTATATCCCAGTGCATCCAAAAATCATACAGCACCCCGCAATATATTTACTTGGCAACAATGCATTAAGTGTAATCATGGTTGCATGTTGGCTCTTTATTCCTATACTCAGAGGTGGAAGACTTATGAAGTGATGTCTTTCATCTTCTGAAGTTTGTTGGAGGCTTTTTCATTTAAGTATATACATTACAAGTTTTGCAGAGGGTAAAGTCAACAAACTGTGCCCAGCAGCTGGGACAGGGAGCACAGAAACCAGTTCCTGTTGGGGCCGAGCCCACAGCTTCAGCTTAGTCACCAGGAGAGCCCAGTGCTCAGACAGAGGCACTTTGTTCTCATCACAGAGAACCCCGGGGCACCCACTGGGAGCTCACACTCCCAGAGGCCTCATCACAGCGCTTTTACAGTTTTGTTCAGGGCTTCTTTTAAAGCTGGGGGATCTGCAGTGGCCTCTCAATGCTGAGCTGTGCTGTGCTGTCTCAATGCTCACAAGGAGTCCAGACTGCCATCATTTACAGAAACATGACACAACTTTATTTACAGTGCACATCAGACAAGAATCTGTGTTGAAAACGACCCCTGTAAAAGCTCTNTTCTTGATGCAGGCCAGGATGCCGTTGGCCCTTTTGGCTTCTTGGGCACACTGATGGCTCATGCTGAGTTTGCTGTCCACTAATACCCCCAAATCTCTTTCAACCTCACCACTCTCCAAGCATATAAAATATGTGCATATAAAATAGATTAACTCCCCACACTATGGGCTGTCTTGAACATTTACTGATCTATATCTACACTTCTTTGGCCTGGTGAAGAGCAAGTCAGCACAACATAGAAGGGTTTCCCCCAAGGACAGAAGAGTCCTTATTTATAGCCCACAAAATCCATACCTTTGGGAGAAGGGATAAAAGAGTCAAAATTCCCACATCTACTCAAGGAGGCCAGTGTTGGTTGACAAGCTGGTATTGCTGCCACCAGCTCTGCAATCTTTACCTGGTTTTCCATCAGAGGTGGAGTTTATCACATCAGCTTGAAACAGGAGTGGGTGAAAATCAGCCCTTTCACTAGAAGGAAAAAAGTCATCCAAATAATTAAACACACAGAACAGAAAATTTGTATCACACTATGTGGAAACTTCCACCATGAGAAACAGTTTAACTTGCTGATCTCAAATGTGAGTAAAATTGGATGATCTGACTAGGGGAAAAAAAGTTACGCATTCTTCATGCTACAAATGCACGGCTGAATTTGCTGTATCTACCTCTTAGATAAACACAAGGATGACAACATTCTCTTCTCCACATGGAAAGATGTCATCTTCATACCACACTAACTCTGTTCTCAGCCCTGCAGATCTCTAGTCCATGACTGGGATTCAGTCCTGATCAAGCAGTTAATGTAAGCAAACCTGCCACCTTGGAAGGCAAGTCCACCAGGACAGTCCAGTTCTCTTCCACACAAAATTTCTCTTCTCCACCTCCTTGCCTCATTTGAAGTCCAACCTGAACATCAGATGAAGGCTGAGCTTTCAGAGCCAGAAGGAAGCAATTAAAAGATGTATCCAGCACATTAATTCTTCAGGGAGGGAAAGGAAGGCTCTATAGCAGCCCCTCACCTCTTTAGGAAAGGGGATGTAGGCTTTGCCCAATAATAAAAGTTTAATGGCAGTTATTTTATGTGCTGTCAGAGTGATCCCCACATTGATTATCTGCTGGACTGAAATTCAAGACAGATGCTTAACATTGACCTGCAAGGCACAGGTCAAAGCCATACTTGCTCTTAGGTTTTTTATAAGGGTTATGTAGCAGAGCAACATACTACACTATCCAAGGAGGCAGGGAACTTTGGAAACTGAAAGCTCTTTGTGATACTAGAAGGGATCAACTTAGAACATGACAGACCTCACAGTCAGCAGGAGTTGTATGTGACCTGTAGGTGATGCAAAGGCAGATTTCCATGGCTGCTGCAGACCATCCCCTGTGTAGCAGCATGACCCAACCACACCAGGGTTGGGTGTCCCCAGAACAGCATCTCTGTGAGATGAGAGGATGCCACTGAATGTGCTGCCCCTGCAGAGTCCCAGCAAAGGGTGTGCCAGGGAGAGATAGCGTGTGGGAAGCAGTGCTTGCAGCAAAGGGGCTTCGAAGTAGAGCACCTTGGCTGTGCTGCAACAGAGTAACGTGGTGCTTTCCCACACGGTCAGCCAGCTCTCCAGGCCAGCAGGAGAGAGAAGGAGCAGAAACATCTTTCTTTCAGAGGATTACTCCTGGCTCTGGAGAGGTTTGTAATTTTTGGCAGTCTTTGGATGGGCTGTGCAAAGGGAAAAGGAACCTCTTTGCTCCCTCTCCCACACTGTAGCCACGCAAGGCCCAGCCATAACATAGCTCTTAATAAAAAAGCACAGATGTGCCCCGTAGGCACTTAAAGACCAAAAGAAACAAAACAAAACAAAACAAAGGAACAAGATGTTCCTGTGTGTTTCATAAATTGGTACACAACCATACCATCCTAGATAGAAAATGAAATATCTTCAAAAGTATTGAATCCTTTGTGGATTTTCTCAGTGGATCGGCATGAAGCTGTTCAGCCCAGATGTTTCTGGGACTCTGATGCATTAGGAGCCGCACGGCATCGTGGCCAAGTGTTAACAAAGGGAACTGTAATGTAAAACATGGAAAGATACTGGCTCCCAGAGTTATTGGACATTTTTACTCTGACCGCTCTGCTTCCTGATGCACCTATATTTTCTGCACTTGTATTTTAACACACATGGAAGAACAACTAAAACATTCTCCTCTCCCCCATCAAAACCTAATTCTCTGGAAGAACACGGAGGGGCCAACTAGAGATTGACACAGAGTCTTTCAGGAGTGGAAATGTCTGCGCTGGTGGACAGCAATGAACAGCAAATCTCATACTACAGGCAAGTGCAGGGCCAACAAGGCACAGCTGGGCACCATATGAGCAGGTGAAGAAGTGATGGTGAGATTTGTGATGACAACCTGGTGTCCAGAAGACAGAGTGTCTCACTGCAAGGCTCTGGTTTGCATCTGTAATGGATTTAGGGATTTGTAGAGGTAGTTTTAAAAGATATCTAAGCAGGTGCAACATGGATTTTGGAATGGCCTAACCCAGGGAAGAAGCAATAATGGGAATATGGAGCAGTCCAAAAAAAGTAACAGCATATGCTTAGAACACTGCAAGATAAAGAGCGCAAAGGAATAATGCAATGGAATACCTTGCACTGAGTGTCCGTTCCGAAAAATCTCTGTCACTGTAATTAATTATTCTGAAGAGTTTAAAAGTATTTCAGAGATTATTTCTGGATGATCTATTTGCCACGGTGTGAGATGAGAGTTTGTGATTCTTTGAGACCCCATTAGCTTAAAAGGACAAAACACAATCCTAAATTAATGAAAATTAACTCCTGCTACAGCTCAGAACCAGCAGTCACAACTCTGTTTTCATATACGTACTTGAGTACACTTCACACTCACACAGAAACACAGGTCTGAGAGGTGGAATAACTTCCATTTCGTGGAACAAAAAATGCTGACAGTTCACTTAGGCTTGGAGTTTTTCACGCCTTTTTAAGGCAAACAAATGTTACCTGTGTTCAGGCTGTACAGAGCACACTGCAATCTGCCATGGAGTATCACACTGACCACCAAGATACTGATTAACCTCAATGGCAAAGCAGGCCATGGGGGGTTTGTTTCACATCTACTTTGCTTCACTTTGTACTTCCCTCCTCTCCCCGCTATGGCTACGCAGCAACTTGTCATTCAACTCTACTTGCCAGCATAACCACTTCAATTCACACTACCGCCTGTTGCTCTTATTTAAAAATATTATGGAACTGTCAACTGATGAGAGGAGAAACCCATATTTCAAAAAATGAGTTTGTAAAGCCATAGCAGGTGGCAGAATTTGTCCCTCTATGTTCTCAATCCTAGCATTCCTCCTGGATAATTTAAACCATTTTAAGTTGGATACAGTCCTGGATAGCTGTTGGACTAAAGCTGATGACATCCATAACCGCTAGATAGCTCTCCTCTCTTAAGCAACCAGAGAATTATAATCTATTTATGAAAAAAAGCCCAACATTCAGTATGTACTACATTGTTCTGCACTGCTTCTAAATGAATGCTCTGCAATTTCAAAGCTAATTCTTGTATCATCCATTTCATCCTTTTCTCTTTGCCAGCTCAAAGGTTAAACAAAGCTACAATTACATTACACTCCTTAAATCACAGCAATTTGAAAAAAAAAACATATGGGGTAGTGAAAAAAAGAAGTGTAGTTGTGAGAGATCTTTTAAACTATGGAAATACTGTCAAATAACCATTACTGTCATGGTAAAATAAACATTCAAACCCCAAACTCCCAGCCAATTAACGGCCTGAGTATAGTATTATCTCTCTTCTAAAATATTTTTTGAGAACTGTAACCAAAAATGCAGAAAAAGAAAGTACTAATAATCAAAATGCGCATTTGCCTTGGGTTTACTCACTTTCTTCTCTACCACTTCTCCTGTAGGAGCTTTAATGGAGAAATCCCTAAATGAGTGGTGAGAAACAGAAAAGCTCCAGAGGAAAGAATGCCAAAAACCATGGCCAGAGGCAGACTTCTGTTGAGATGCCACTATCAATGCACAGAGAACACAGGATACCCACTCCACCTGCAAAGGCTACACAGGCAATTCTGTCCACGTTACTTCAACGTGAGTAGTTTCTGGGGAATGAGATTGACTCAACTCCTGCAATTTAATCACTGATAACAAAGGCCATTATCCAGCAGCACCTGAACATTTAATTTAGAAATTCCATTCATCTTCATTAGCAAACAAAAGCATTTTTTCCTCATTTCAAATATAATCCTGAATAGCTTAACAATTGCAATTATTACTCACTGAGATTCTGCAAATGGTGGTATCTCAATTCACTTTTTCCATGGAACTACTAATAAGACCATTGTCTATCTCTATCAGAATAATAGAGAGTAAGGACCTCATCAGAAGTGATCACTTGTATTATCCAGCTTTAACACTTCATTTTGCAGAATTACTTCCTTCCTGTGTAATTTTCAGTGATGTTTAACTAGCTCCCAAATGGTTCACAGTGTCCACTTTGCTTAACTAGCTTCAGCTTTTTCCAGAATCTAATTGTTCTAGCAGAATCATTTTCCTGATGTATACCCCAACCTTCTCTTTTTCTGTGTGTTTCTATAGGAGGCCAGCAGAAATACTGCATTTCTGAGTAAATACAGTGACAGACACAGCAGAATGCCCAGAGAGGAGAAACAACAGCTCCAACAGCTGAACTGGAGAAGCTAATCCACTAATATTTCATTGAATGTGTCACCCAAAAGCACTGGAAAAGAAACTCCTCACAACTCATATACTCTGCTATTGCTCTGTCCATTCTCGCTACCAAAACCTTCAATATTCTCTCGTAAGAAAACTAACAAAACTTAGTGTGACTCAAACATATTCACAGATGAGGCCAACATCATCTACAGGCTTTAAAGATCCTGCTTTGTTGATCAGCAAGCCTGTACTCCATAAATTACTGTATTTCTTTTCACTCTTTAAATACAGCAGATATCCAGGTTTGGTACAGTGCTTCTGAAATAAAATTTATCTCTACTTGGTTGTAAGAGCAGAAATTTACTGCTGAGTTGTTGTAAAATTTGGTCTATGACATTTTTTACTTTGTTCACTCCTGTTTTGAGTGGGGCCAGCTCTGGCCCTATTTTAACAGTTCTAGTGTACTTTTTAAACAACATCTACCTTTTTTCGCATGGGGAACTGCAGCACAGATATCTGGAGAAATGAAGATCAGTGTCCATCAGATGGTGCTCTGAGGACTTAGAGTATAATTTCATATTTGGCAAGGCAATGGGAGCATTCATTATAAGCATTTACACCAGCAAGAGCCATTTGCGAGAGATTTCAAGGTCAATTTTTGATGGATTAACTGCAATATTAGTTTAAAAGTATTATTCCACTGTGGTCTTGCAACACATTGTTAGGAATACATTGTTGCAATAATTTCTCCCAAATTCCATTAGGGATGTGTGGCTATGTATCTAGCCAGCTTTCTTCTTCTCAGACACACCAGTAGAGAAGGTTGATTTGACACAGCAGCCTCCACCCATGACAAATCCATGCCTGAAATAGAAGTTTCTTACAGTGATGGACGGACTCAGACAACAATGCAGCCAGACACTAAGTTATGATTTTTCATATCTGACGTCTTCATTTCCTCTTCCTTACCCCTGCCCCCTCAGGGATTCTGCAGATCCAGCAGGAGATTGCTCACCTGGAATACAAACCCCTGCACCTACGAACTCAATTTATTGATTGCACTTCTGTGAAAGCTCTGGGGTGGTTGCTTACATTCCACCCCTACCACTAATCTCTTCCTCATATCCTTATTCTGTCCCAGCTACTGTGTCACTCCTTTTCCCAGCTTTCCAAGCTGCCTTTCTTGTACCCTCTCAGAAACACGTGAGATGTAACAAGAACAAGCTGCTGTCCTTTCTCAGCATTTGATTGTATCCATTCCCTATTCAAATCCACCTGCCAGATGCTCATCTGCCACCACATAAAATTTGTCCCATGTCAAAACTTCATTTCCCTATTAATCCAAATTGTCAAGCTTTGCACTGGCCTGTCCCTCCCAATCCATCACCAAACATACCCATCCATCTGTGTATCACACCATTGTACAACCACTTCACATCTTTCCCCACACAGTGCTCATGGCAGACCCACAAGTGTCTTTTAAAGACTCTTTTAAATATACTTTTAAAGCTCTATGCCAAGCAATTATTAAAATGGGTATTGTATGTACCTTCTTCCAAGATAAACCCTGTCACATCTGCTGTCACATTTTATTGAGAGGCCTTCCGTGAAAAACGGACACAGTAAAAAAAACTAAAACCAACATCACAAACATGAAAGAATGTGGCAATGTGAATATAGTAAAACCCTGGTTCCACAGTGCCTCAAGGGACAGAAGTACACTCCAAGATGTGCAACTGCTCTCCATGTGGAAGCCATTCCACTAGATACCACTCTCCTCATAGGAAAGGATCTCTAGGTTTTCATCCTTAAAAGCACATGTTTAGATTTTCTAGAAGATGGGAGATCTAAACCAACAATAAATTCTTTTTTCCCCTCCTTGCAAACATGCATGAAATAATAACCAGTGGAAGTAAACTATCCCTACAGAACAATTTTTGAAGAGAGATACCTCTGTTATTGGCAATGCAATAGCCTTTAGCACACTGAGAATTACAAAACTGAAAACTAAGCCAGCTTTCAAAGGAATAGATGATTCTGAGTTAATAATAGTAAGAAAATAAAAGGGAAAATGTGGAACAAGCTACTGTAGTGCGCTTGTTGCTTTCATAGTGCATAAAGGAACTCATTCTTTTTATGTAAACAACACTGGCACTAAACATCCATGTTGTAGTGCCAGAGGTATAAAGAATTCAGTGACTTGTTTATGAAACCAGGCTTTACCTTGTCACTAAATAAAGTTGTCCTTAAGTGTGGGGTCAAACAAAAATCTAGTTCTTCAGTTCACTGCGTGGACTGAGGGAGCAAAGATGTTGAAAGATAACAAGTTCCTTTCTACTGGGCAACAAGTGCTGTGTGTGGTTAAGGAGATGACTGAGCAACTAGAACAGAGTAAGACAAGAGTGCAGATCACTGAAATCAGTGGAGGTCACAGGTGTGCAGCATCCAGACAAAGTGTTTTTCAAGCTATCAAGCGCCAGACAGTTTCAAAAGCATCCAGGTAGTTCCAAGCACATGAAAACAAACAGTTTCACATATGTTTTACTCTTTGGGAAAACTTTAACTTCAAAGCAATTCTGGCAATTGCAAACATCAATTAAATTGGTAAAACGTTTAAGAGATAGAAATCACCTTTTATCTATCTATCTATCTATCTAATGAACAGAGTAGTTATCCTTTTGTGACCACTTGCAGTTCCTCTGCAGCAATTGCACACAACACAGTAAGTGGTACAGCTATAAGAGAAATTGTTAATTCCATTTGCAAGTTATGAAATCGTTTGGTTTCCAAACAAAATAAACTTTATCAAGAAACGAGCCATTCCATTGCAAGAAACACCAAATACTCAGTATTAATTCCATAGAATTGTATCATCAAGCCCTTGTTTAAAGTTTACCTCAGTCAGTTTGCACATACCATATCTGCAAGTCTAGTAAGCCTGGTCTCACAAGCTCTACCAGTCTGTGCCCAAAGCAAACAATAAATTTCATATCTGTTTATAAAGTATAAAAATAAGAACAAATTGGTAGTCACTGCTTAACAAACAATAAGCTTTCTGCCCTCAGTATGACTTTATAAACAACCCCTTCTTTTTGAGGCTGACCAAAACCAATGCCCCAGGGGCCCAGAGGGAGGGCAAACACAATGAAAAGGGCAGATAGATAGTGGGATGACTTTCTTCTGTAACATTTCTACCATATCATTTATAAGGCTCTTCATTTTTAATAAATCAAGTATTTTACTAGAGTAACAAAATATTAACTAGACTAATAAATATTAACTAGACTAATGGCTCAACTCATATGATATCTTGCCTTTTGCCCATAAAGATTTTGAATGTAGCACCACTCAGGTTAATTTCTAAGATGTCTCTCTTCTTTCTTCATTCAATATCTCCTGGCAATCAAACCCTAGTACCTCACACACCACTACAAGTTTTACAACGCTTTCAGGACTGACTTAATAATTACTGAACATATCATAGTAGGTGTAGGAAAGTTCATTGGGCATGATTTGTCACGTGAGAACATGAAAATAGGTCACACTAACAAAGCAGCATGAGATCCTTACCATGTGTTCTGTGAGCCAGCAGCTCAGAGGGAAAGCCCTGTAAACAACATGAGTACATCCAGACACAGAACCACGGGCGGCTATCAATTATTTAAGGAAAAATCTGCCTCGAGACAGCCATGCCAAGCACCTGAATCCACTTTAATGGTGCAAGTGTGCACATATGTTCAGGGACTTCAAGTCCTTTATGATTAACACTCACTTATGATATATGAACAGAGAGCAAACTCTGAGGAAGCCTGTAGTAAGTGTGTGGGGCTTGGGGAAGCTCAGCCTGCTGTGGCTGCCACAGGTTAGCAGTACACAAAGTCTACAGTCAGTTTGTTGCTGCACAGATGAAAAGGCAGAATTTGGCATCAATGAAGGTTTCTGTATCACAGCTGCTGGCTTTAACAGTACTTACACTAAAAGGCCTAATGCAAAGTTAAGTGAATAATGTTGCATGCTGGAAAAAGTCCTCCTTTTGACAAACTGATTAACTAGAAAGCCTCCACCAGCACTTCTTGGATGCATTCCCAGGAAAGTCTCTCATGTTCCTGCTATTCCTCATCCTAGATAAATAAATGAATGCAAAACATTACTCAAACATGGAGAAAGCTGTTTTCAACAATTGATAGGAAGTGTTTTGATAATAGTGTGCTTGGTATTAAAAAACACCCATATCTCAGCATTAACAGAGAGGACACCACTTCCCAAGCTGTATTTGGTCTCAGCTTAACAGACCATTTCAAAGTCATTCACTTGTGAAAAGCAGATGAATATGTGATACTTCAGAAAACCTTACTTTTAAAATAATTTTTTCCTCTATCATTTCTTCACAATACCTTGCAGAGTTTATGGAAAATAATTCAATTTTAAGCAATCATAAGTTTAAAAGTATTCAAATCAATTCACATTTCTGTGCTTTTATAAGATATAGATCTTTGATTCTCATGAGGTATTACACTTGTTACATGGAAGCACAAGCTGCGTCAACATTTGCTCCAAAAGGCACCCAACATCAGTCAAAGGAAAAGGAATCTACACACACACCAAGGAATCGCAGTTACAAAAACACGTAGGAAAAAGCTGCACATGATGGAAAAGGGGAGAATGAGACACACATACACATAAAAGAGATTTAACGGGACATGAAAAAGGAAGGACTAGAAAAGAGAAGAAAGAAGTGAACACTTAGAAGCAAAGAGAGCTGTGGCAATTTACAAGGAGAACGCCTAACAGGAGGGAAGTAGAAAATCTGGCAGCAGAACTTGAAAGAAAAGCCCCAGTGGGACTGAGACTGGGAGGAAAGGCAAAGAGACAAGGAGAAAAGGGGAGGGACAGATGAGTTGTACTGTTGTCTGGACACAACACAAAAGCCTTCCCAGCCACATGTGTTGTCATGGCCAGCAGGCAATGCAGATAAATACAGCTTCTGCTTTGTCCAGCCAACAGTTTGTGGAGTGAAAGCATCTGCAGTTCTTACAGAAGAACCCAAATTAAGTTAGAATAGGAGGTTTTATTATGATTATGTCACTCATTTTAGAGCTGTAACAATGGTTGAGGTCTATTCGATGGTCCTGCTCTTATTTTGGTGAAATTATTGTGGTGCTTTCTCACTACTTCCTGCTCTTCTGTGCATGACCAGAATAGCAGATGCAGTCTCTGCTGTGCCATTAACACATCCTGGAATTCATACTGCAGTTGAGGATGTCTGCTTACACAATGTGGACTGGTGGGTACTTTGTCATTCCCAAATGCTCAATAGTAAAACTAGTGTGCAATGGGTTCACAGAGGCAGAAACAAAAAAAGATGGAAAACCCCATGGTTTGGGTTCATTTACCAGCAAATTTAAACATTCCAACCCCAAGAGTCCATAATGTACACAGGAATGATGGATTGAAATGGCCAGGGATAAATCTGTGGGATTCTGGTACTAGTCAGCTTTGTATGGTCCTCCACAGGTACATACTCCACAGGTATCTAAGGAGTGAAGAGTTACAGGAAGTCAGTCCCTCCCTAAACATAGAGGTCAGGTTTGTTATCCCTTGCATGACTGTTTTGGAGGATTTTATTCCCAGCAGTCTTTTTTCCTCCAGTGCAGTTCAGTAGCCCTTCATTCTAGGATCTCAGGACAAGCTGTTTCTCTCCAGCACAGCATAATGGTGGAAATTACATCTCCCTGTGTTTAGTTTGCTGGAGCTCATAAAAACATAGATATCTTATGAATAGAATATTCCCGTAACTCCACGAGAAGGAATTGTTCTCCTCCTGGCTCCTCATCAGCACGCAATGGTTAACAGGACCAGGCTGCCTCTTCTGAACACAAGACATACCAACAGAGCTCTGTCACCATGTACCACAAGAACTTCTGCATAATCTGAATCAAGAAATGTACTGTCTTTTGCAAGGGAGAGGGAAAGAAACACTAGTAAAGTCCTATTTGGCTCCTTTCAGGGGAGCTGACAAGCTGTTGTAGGCTGAGTGACTGTAGGCTGAGCAAGTTGGCAGGAAGAGTTTTTCAAGCTAGACTCTGTAGCCAAGTCTGATGGGGAGCACAGAATACTGTATAGCCTCCAGTCAGAATAAAATCCATAAAAAAAAAAAAAAATAATATCCCCCTCCAAACAAACCACAGCATGCAGTCAAACATATTCATACTCTCAAGGCTGGCTGTATAATCAAAGGAAAATTACTTCATTGGGCCCACTAATGAGCTGGAAAGGGTAAGACTTCTATTGCTAGGATTTAATTGTAGGCAAATGGGATGACACCTCTAACCCCATAAAGCTGATACTTATTGAACAATTGACCTTTTTGTTAACCTTAACCCTGGAAATGTAACAATACAAAGGAAATCCAGAAAACAAATGATCCTGTGATTGATCACATGGAAACTGCACATTTAAGAAGGAAGAATTTCCCGGATTAGAAACAGAGCCAACATATTTGCATTTGCAAAATTATTTTCCAGCCCACAACGTCTGTCCTGGTTCAGCAGGCATCTGTGTTTTAACCTACATATCCTTTCACCTTATGACTATTATTAAACTTGTAATAATTTAAGAGTGCTTAGACCGAACCTCAGCTCTTTAGCTGAGACAATATCACTGAACAAGTGCACTCCTTATGGAATGCCTACTGTCTTTCTCCATGCTTGGCTCACCCTTGGAAAAACACTAGCACAAAGGCAGAGAGAAGGTGCCAAGTAGTTTCCCCAGTCAGGGGAAGTATATCCCAACAGTCTTGGGACGCATTTGTCTGCCTTGTTCTTAAGAATCCCCACAGCAACCTTGAATTGCGGTCTGTTATGGGAGATCAGCTCTTCCTGACATCAAAATGTCTTTTTCCTGCAAACTAACTCTTGCCCTATACCTAGGGAATATGCAGAACAGTCAGCACTACCCTCCTTACATACAACTTTATAAAAAGAGAAAAGTTGGACTATTCCATATAAAAGAAATCTAAACCCTCCAGTTTTTATAAACCTCTTACTGTCCTGACACTCTCCTCTGAACACGAACTCCTCTTTATTTGCTTGTCTCATCTTCCAAAATTGTATCAGGGCTGACTCAGTTCTTGGAGACCATCATTAGTTTCCAACAGAGGTTGCTTCAGCTCAGCTTTCAAGTTTTACATATTTCCTCAAACTCCTGATTTATGCCTGAATTAGCTACCTATTCTCAAAGCTCTTTTTCAGCATTACTGGTTGCCAAATGAAGGTTAAGGATTTTATTTTTTATTATTTTATTTTATTTATTTGCACAGTGCCAGCTGAGATCAAATGTATTAAAATGAACATTCACAACATGTAACAGTTCCTAAAATTTGATATTGGGACCAAAACAAAACTGCTAAAAAAAAAAGGGTCTTACTATTATCTCTTAATGAGAACCACTGATTATTTTTACATGTCATTTGACAGTCTTCATCTTAATCACTTCATGGCAAAGTTAAATTATTCTGGTTGATGAAGATCATTCTGACTCCAAAATATACTCATTAAATGAAATTAAAGAATGGTGATAACCAGGTGAATGAGGATGTGTTAATAACTAAACACACAAACCCTAACAATGAGATAATGACAGGCACAGTGACAGATTCAAAGCATTGCTATTTAAAGGTAGGAAAATGAGCAATGCAGATGTAAGTCCCTACAATCTTCAGGAGGAATATTCTTTGCTTTTCAAATTGTGTTTGGTTTGCATCTCAAAAATAAGGCAGTATCTGTATTGCAAAGGGCCTAAAGGTGGCAGGCAGGTTGTGCCAGGACCAGGAAGGACTGGCAGAGCTGAAAGCCCGTCTGGCTGTTAAACACAGAACTTTCCATTAATGCCCACTCATGTTCCCCAAGTTTTGGTACATTCATCCAGCAAGTTACTTCAAAAGGAATAAAAGCATCTAGATTCCATACCATTTTCCAAGTGACTTTCACTAAACCAAGACATATTTGTCAGATCTTGAGTCAAGGCAGTCCTGTGTATGTATGGGAAAAACACAACACAGGTGAGCAGAGCCAGCAAAGATTCCATTTTGATGTGATGATAATTTCTCAATTAGCTTCAAAAGCTCTGTTTTGCTCAAAGACAAGTGTCACGAACAACACCCGAACTATTTGCTTTCATTTGCATAGAGCACATGGTTCTCTGGCTGAAACTGTAAATTTTCCTGGCAAACCTCTGACACAAGAAAAGGCTGAAGACCTGGCAGTCCAAACGTGTATCAGGATGCAGGCTGACACAGGAACTTTGCTCTTGCTGTGCAAAAAAGAGATTTCGGAGCATGGCAGAGATGCTTTTGTGGGTCTGAGGAGAGGGAAAGATTTCTGTGCTTGCCTGCCCTGGGTGCCTTGGAGGTGAGCCCCTGGCTGGGGTGATTACACAGCCTATAGGTACTCACTGTGCCCCAGTCCTTTTGCAAAACACGTTTTTCAGAGGGACACAAATATATTCAGGAACTCTGATTTCTTACATTAATTCCTCGTGTAGCTTTTCAAAGGTGAGACCTGGACACAAGCAAAGTGCCACGTCATCTGATAAGTTGTCGATTAAACTCTTGAATATATTATTTACTATTTCTGCATAGCAATTACTCATAGGTTTTCTAGGGAAGAGGGAAAAAAGTGTGCTTATATTTCAGAGAAATGCAAAGCCTATGCTTTTCCAAATACACATGAGGAAGTTCACCCAAAATATTTTGCTCCCTGACATTTCTTCTTTTGCTGCGTTGTCCAAGGGCATAACTGAACCCAGATGTTATCTCCCAGGGACAAACACAGGTCATAAGTTAGAAAATAAAGTAGTCAGGGAGCTAGGACATTCGTTTGTGTCATATTATTGTTTGGGTCTTTCAAGCTTTATTACTGATCTTTTGAGGTTTCCACTGAACTACAGAATAATAAAGTACATTTATTGGCATTAATCTCTTTCTATTGTCCTGAGATGAGAGCCTAGAATAAACAACACACAGGAAAACAGAAGATGAATGCAGACTGATCTATTACTTAAATTTGCTGTTCAGCTCAACAGTCTCATTTGCAGAATAATTTGCATCTGTATTTTGCACCAGTTTAAATCAGCATTCTTGGGTCTGTCATTGAAATTCAGAGAGAAAGTGTGAATGGAGACATTAACTGTTTAGGTAGCTCAAATCTTTGGGTAAAGGTGCTTGTACCTACACTAGCAGTTCTGCACAGGAATCACAGAATCACAGAATATTCGGAGTTGGAAGGGACGCACAAGGATCATCGAGTCCAACTCTTAAACGGCACCACTGCCTTCCTGGCCGGAATGGAATCCCCAGTCTCCTGCGTGAGAGGCTGGGACACTCACTACTGTACCAATAAATCATGTCATGCCAATTTTATTTGTAGAAGTCACTGGGCTGTAGAAGAATAGATCAAATAAATTTTTTTCTTTCCATAACATAAAAAATATATATGCCAACACAGACATAACTTTGAATTAATTGTTCCAGCTTATAAGTCTACAGTTAATGCTGAATAGTATTTGCCATTTTTCATCCTGAAATCACTTTATAAAGACAAGGTCTGAAATAAATTGAGAGTTTAAATATATCACTTTTGCTGTAGGGCTCTGATTTGATTTATATTATAATGGCATTTTTACTACTATTGTCTTATTGATTTTCAAAAATGAAATCTTCACGTCCACCTTTTCATCTCACAGTGATGCAGGGACACGTTGCCACACTGGTGCACATTTCAGGAGTTCACCTCCATCCCACTGTCATTCCATGATGAGCATGGGGTCACTACCATTCTTGAATACGTACAACTAAGTGCATTTGGAACCTCAAGAGTGGAACTTACTGTTGCCAGTATATTTTAAGAGCAGTCTTCCCTGATTTCTAATCTGTGAATAGATCTGATTTTTGTGGCTGGCCTAACACAATCATGAGACCCATTGTTATGTGGGACTTCCCCCCCACCCCAGCCTTCAAGTTTCTAAATACAACAACACACAGATATGATTGTAACATTCAAGATAAAAAGAGGGTATAGAGACGTATAACATATAATCTTGGTACTTAGTGAAACATATACTTTAAAAGAACTGCATTTATACCCAGCACTGATTCGCTCTGCCACTGAGCTGAATTGTTTGATAAATACAGTGTTCCATACAACCAGCATTCCTTGGAGATGTATTATTGGGGCAGATTCTTTTCCCTCAACAGGGCCTTACAACGTCTAAATATAGATGCCTAAAATGAAACCTAGTCACGAATTGCAATTGTAACACAAACCTGCATTAAAGCCAGACAGGGTTTTGGGCACTCCAGAATGCAGGACACTTTACATAAACCATCACAGACAAGAATCACATTACTAATTAATAATTGGCCAAAACAAACAGGGATCTAGTACACTGGGGAGCTAAAATAAGAAAAAACCTTACTCAAAATGCAAGCCAAACTTTTCCTTGAGTGTTCGAAGTCCAGTTGACCGATAATTCCTACATTCATTCTGATCCCTCTTTCTTGCAAAACATAGACATATATGTATATACACACACATGAGACATATTCCAAGATTCTATGTAAATTAGTCTTTTTCCCTTTTTCTTTTCAGAGAGAGAGAAAATAGCTGTAAATCAGCTGGATGAAACCCTGCAGTGCCTTGGCATGGCAGACTATCATAAAACTCTTAATTCTCCCCTAAGTTGTCCTCCTCTGCCTGTTCTACTGTCAGCTACAAGAGGCGCTTTAGACAACCTGCCAGAAGGACTTCTGTTCACAGTAGGATTAACCTTCATTTTACAAGGTCTCCAACAGCGATCCTTTGGATTGCTTTTTTCCCCAGTGCCACTTCTTCAATATTCCCCTCTGCCTTGCATTCTGAGGAGATGATCCTTGGTTATCAATAAGGGATTTGGTCCTGCATCCTCCTCTACCTCTGTGGGCACATCAGGCTCTCCTGGCTGAGAGCCACAGTTTCAGAGATTCACAGAATATTCTGAGTTAGAAGGGACCCACAAGGATCATTGAGTCCAACTCAAACAGCACCACCGCCTCCCTGGCGGGAATCGAACCCCCATCTCCCGCATGAGAGGTGGGAACACTCACCACTCTGCTGAAGGCCTGTTCTCCAACCAATGCCTGCTCTCAGATATGGATCACTGTACTTAAAGCTTTCAGTGTCACGGAAAGTTTCACAACGCTTTTCACACCTGTCCACACGAGCCCATCCTTCTCCTGACTTCCTTTAATCCTGGGAACCTTTCAGAAGATGGAATCAGTGCCAGAGCATTGTAACCCACACCCTTTTCTCTCAGGTGCAGAGAAATAATGATGCTCTGAAGTTACGGCTGAGCATGTAAAGACACAAAGCCCTCTTGCACTCCTGTCACTGGTGAGGCAGCTCTGGCAGCACAGTCTGGATCATCCCCTATGCCAAGAGCCTCTTTTATACCTTTTAAAGGCCATTATAAAATCAGCCAAGGTGCAGATCTCAGTAAAAGACAGAGTACCTGCCATACGCAAATGTAAGAACAAGAAAAGCTAAAACTGGAGGCAAAGAGTCAGGCAGGAATATAAACACCAAAGACTGGCAAATGCAGTCAAAAAAGCAGTGTGTGCCTGGCTCCACATACCCAAACTGAAGCTTTCTTAGCCCAAGAGATAACTAGTCCTGGGAAGGGAACGTGGCATTGTTTTCATGTCAGAAAAGAATCCTTTTTGCAACCTTGCTATCTTGTCAAGAAAATTGTTGTGGTATGAAAGATGGATCATATGAAAGATGAGCAACGGCCCACAGATGGTCCATGGTTTTCCAAGTTTTTACCATAACATACTGCTCTTTGCCAAGCTGAGGAAATGTGCCAAAGAAAACAGATCTTCCTCCCAAGATGAGGCCAATTACATCCATTTTGTTGCAGGCCAACAGCTTCTGGTTTCCCCCAAGTTCTGATGTAGGGTTTCTGACAGCTCTTCCCTCAAAGTCTGCTCCTTCAAGTTTGTGGACAAAACAGTGCTGTGACAGGTAATTCCAGGTCTGAGCCTGAGTGGGTTTTGGCATGCAATCAATCAATCAGTCAATCAGTTTACTGTGATACCTTTGTCCTGATGAGGAAACCCTATAAAGCTGAACCTTGTTTGCATCTTCTTGTGCCATCAGTGCCACGGCCAGATTCCTGTTACAGCCTCAGTTTAAACATCACTCATTTATACATATCCTGTGGTTTCTCTAGGCACATATAATTCTTCCCCAAAGAGGAGCTATACTAAATATCATAACATTTAGAACATACATATGAAGGAAGCACCCCTTAGGATTACTGTGGTACTGCATACAGCCCAATTAGAGGCACATAAAGTACTATAATTTTTTAAACTCATAGGTGGGGGGTTTTTTAATGTACTTTTAAGGATCACCCAAACAAGCTAGCAAAAGAACTGACTTGAAGAAATTTGGATCTGGACATCTACAACATACAACAAGATGGGCACTCACCAGTCCCTGGTGTCCTCGTTTTACACCCAGACCTGTGGGCAGGTGTCCATGAATCCTGGCTCCAGTTTGTACAGGAGGTCGCGTTCTTCCATGCTTGGCTGTCCTGGGATCCTGTGACAAAACCTTCTTACTGTCAAGTACTTGTTTGCTTCAACTGCTGGCTTCCCTTACTCCCATGACTGTGAGAAGAGCCAGACTGCTGGGGCTTGGAGAAGCTCTTCCTCTGCGATACCGAAAATACGGAGCACACATGCAGCTGACACGGTTATATAATATGTATATAATGTGCTACTTCTGTCACTTTGTAAACACATGTATTAGTCCTGAAAACAAAAAGGTGATTGAGAAAAAGTCTTGTCTTCATTTGTAATCTCAACACAAGAGTTTGAGAGCCCTAACTCTGTGTTGAACACCTGGTAATGTTGTCTGCGTGCTACCAGAGGAACAAATCTGTTTCTGCTTCTGGCACAGCCCAACAATATCTTTGTGAGAGCACAGATTTAAAGTAAAATGTTGAGATTAGGAGAAGAGAAGCCTCAGGAAGCAATGCAAAATGATACTTAAACAAGTACATAATCATAAAAATATTGTCTTCAGAGTCCACTTTGGTTAATTGTTTTCATTCACCGGTGATGAGACAGAGAGAAACTCAGAGCTAGTCACAGTAAGCAGGAAATTTGCTGTAAACATGAAGTAAATGCATTCTATATTTGACATAACTTGTGCCAGTGGCCAGTGGATAGACCGGTATGTTTGCATCACTTAAATGTATTTCAAATGAGCTAGTTTTTCATACAGTATTTCACATAATATTTCCTTCTCAGATGAAATACTAGGAGAACACTTAATTGAAAATAAATAATACAGATATAGGTAACAGCACTCATAAAATTTTATCCAGTTTGTAGAAGCAAAAAGTAACACCACTGGAGAACCATAAGAAAAAATCCTTTAAAACCTCACAGTGTCATATCACATATCAAAGAGATACTATTTACTGATGCTTGCTTTCTTTAGAGAAGCATGTAAGAAAATGAACTTGCAGAGAAACATTTGTTTTTTCTTGCTTTAATTAGATTACCCTACTTGGGCTTAAAAGACTTAGCTACACCACAATAATCTGTATCTACCAGCTACAGATTTTTGCTTTAGAATATAAACAGCACATTACTAGCATACAAACCAAATTATTTTTACAAAGAACTGACTCTTCAGGTGCTGTGCAGTTTTAATTCCTCTGCTCTCTTGCAGCTACAAAAACTTTTTGATGTTTATTTTCCTTCATCCTGTTGAGGGAAAAATAAAAAAGCACAAAAAACCCCGCCAAACCCCCTTGCATGACCCCAGATTGTTTGTTACTTCCACACTTTCAGGCCAGGCTATTGGATTAGCAATAACTATTATGTGATTAGCACTGCCATTAATGGGAATACCAATGAACTATGACTCAGGCAATGAAGCCAGTGAAAAACTGTCAGAAACACTGAATTAATAAACAGTTGACTAATGCTGCATAGCAGATGCCAAAACCAGATCTGCGCTGCCGATATTTACACAGGACACAAACAATGGGAAATATGAGACGCACAACAGTTCCATTTTTAATTTTCTGAGTGAATCATGTATTAAGACAAAATATCCATTATTATTTAACATCAGTGGAGTTTCCCTACTCTAAAACAACTGGAAGTGAGATCAGAGACAAATCCAGAACTTGTATAATAATAAGAAGTAGTATTAATTTACTGTCCCTATGCTTTCCCTTCAAACCAGATAAATTTTATCTGTAATTTTCCCTGGAAACTGAGGGCTCGTTTTCCCTATGTGAAACTCAACAAATACAAAACCCATGATACAACACATATTTTCAGCTAACTTTAAGGCACTGTAAATGAAAGAGAAAACAATGTCTGACTCTCAAAGCAATGAAAGACACTTTTCAATTTCTAGAATAAACTTTCATCTCTTGGCCAGTGTAGAAGATGTGGAGTTTGGGGCAGATCATTTTTACACAGAGATTCTGTTTTCCATGATATTTTCGATTTCCCCATCTTCCCACCACATATGCATAAATAAGGCACACACTTTCTTAATTATTGTAGGGAGTGGCATTATAAACCTCTGCTTTTCCTAAGATCTACAACCTCATAAAGTCAGAATAATGTGCATCATCTCTCTTGCATAGCTCCTGGCATGTCATTTTCACCCTCCCTCCAGCATAATTGAATACTCTGTGGGATGTTCGTAGTAATAGTCATCAGATTCTCTAATGAAAGAAGCCTGGAAAAAATATGGCAGTTTAACTATCAGATGCCATTTCACAAAAATAAATGTTAACGTTTTCCAAATACATATGATTTTCTTACTATTGATAACTTGGATACGTTGGTGAAAGCATTTGTGTATTGGGCCATCACGACTGAATCTAAAACTATTTGGAGAAAATAGGGGTAATTTACTGTTAATTTTATGATATTTCTCTATCACCCTATCACGCAAGCAAGGGACAGCATGGACAAGGGCTGCTCCCAGGTGAGCTGTCTGTGCCCCTTTTTATTGCCCAATAAACCTACACTGTAACTCTATAGGCACTTAAACTCCTAATACAGGGTGGTATTCTATTACACGAATAAGTCCTATTTAACAGGGATAAGAGTCCACTCCTCATGGGCGAAATCTAGAAGTCTGAAAGTTAACTTGCTTTACTATTCTAGTTCCTGGTTGACAAACATTTTAATAACTTGATTATCGCTTTACCATAATAAATCCAGATGCATTATGTTTAGATCTCTGAGAGCTACTACCAGCTCAGTTTAAGTTTCTATTTGAGTACAAGTTAGTACTTTTATAGAGTTGTTCCTCTTACAGAAACTATAGAAAAAATGCCAATGTGGTAGTAAAAACACCAAATGTGGTAGTAAGCAATAAAGATAAATCTTGGGTGCTGAGACAAACAGTGCAATAGAAGTTTGATTGCAATTGACTGGAGATGCTGCCACTTGGAATTATCTTGATTCTGTAGAGTAATTCAAACAAAAGAACACGGAAACAAGGGCCCTCAGACTGCAGAATTACCAACTTCTCTAGGGTCAGTTACAATGAAAGTGCTCCCTGGGAGAGGAAGGCACCACAGGATATACAGCTCTGAAATTTCCAAAACACAGGTCCAAGCCATACTTTAGGAATGCACTGCTAGTAAAACTGTTCCTTTGAATAACTCAGCTTTGATTTTCACCAAATTTCTTATTATTCTAGAAGCCTCTCTTCACACCTCCTACTTTTACTGTAGCTACTCATCATATTCATTATTCAGTGTATTTGATCACCATGCCCAGCAGAGATGCAGTAGGAATTAAGGTAAGAGGAAACCCATTTTTCCAAGATTCTCCATTACAAACATGGTATTTAATAAAATGATTTCACTGCCCAACATGGAATTTTATGCTCCCTCTGAGCATGACATATTTTGCACCTATGAAGTCAATCAATTGCCAATGTTATTTTTTCTTTTATTACCCTGGGCCAGTAGAGCAGTTTCAGTAAAAATAATTTATACCAACTGTTTCCAGTTAATGGAAATTCAGTCTTCAGACAGTGTTTTTTATTTCTGGCGCTCAAATTCTCAGAGAAATAGTGAAGCATAATTGATACCATATGCTTTTTATTGTTTTCCACATGAAAGAATCGCGATTTTCAGTGGATCATCAAATTATGCCGTGGCACTGTGCCAAGTCATCAAACAGCAGGGTCACGTGTGATGAAGGTACAGTGTTCAAAGCAGGAATAGCATGTATCATATCTTGGAGATGAAGGTTTATTTTAGTTTGTCTGAGTAAACCAAGCCAAGAAATTTTCTGGGGTTTTCCACAGTCTCCTTGTAAATTATGGGAACAAGTCCAAGAAAATGTGCAAATTTTCATCACCAAACAACAGGATTACAAAATGCTATAATTTCTAAGAGTACACTGCACTAGAGCCAAGCCAGTTGCTTCAGCCACTTCAGAAATGCTAATAACCACTGAACATGAAATTAACTGCACCTACTATATTTCAGGAGTGTCACTGACACAGAAAAATTGTCTCCCACAGTTGTGCTTGCTGAAGTATCATGTTTGCTAATTGAGTTGAATGTATCTGCTTTACACATGTGCTTCAGAAAATCACAGCTAAACCAATATTTTTAGAAAATCCTGCTTTGGGATTTTCAGCTTTGGGAAAAGAATCCACTTTTCACTTTGTGTGCAAATCTACAGCAGGTTGAGCAACTGAATCTTATCATTCTTGGTTGAATTTCATGGCACTACTTCACACCTTTACTTTTGCTGTATCATTTCAAGCTGACAACTTGCTGGAAGGGGAACATCACAACATGTCTCTTGCATGATGGAGCAATTTTTGAATTTGATTGACTGACCTTGAAAACTGAATTTGTCATCTCTGTAGAGCAATATCTCTTGCAAGGAAAAACAGCAGCAAGTCACCCCCGGTTTTCGCAGGTGCACAAATCCAGGAAGGCAGCACGAATCCAGCAAATCATGAAGACAGCGAAGTCAGCTCCAGAGCGCTAAAGGGCATTCCTGGGGCTGCCCGGTGCCCTGAGCCAGCCCAGGAGACTGAAGGGAATGGCTTCTGCCCAGTCCTATCCAGGGAGTCCCTGGATTCCTGCCTTTTGCCACCATACCAATCCGGTGCTTATCGGGGAGGATGGGAGGGGAAGCGGAGGTGTCCTTAATGTCAACTCAACTGGATAAATATGGCATGTGGGCTGTGCTTGTCATGGCAGCGAGGACCCCGGGGCCGCGGCCAGTGGAGAGGGAGCGGGCAGCCTGTCCCAGGGCCGGTGGCCCTGGCAGGGTGAGCTGGGGTGCCCCAAGATGTTACAGCACCACGACAGGTCGGGATATGCTGGCACCCGCCTGCCCCTACTGCTGTCAGCCCATCCCAGGCCTGCTAACCATGGTAGCCCTTCCTCACCCAGCTCACAGCTTATTTACATATCCAGGAGCAACGCGGAGCTTGGCTGGGTGTGTGTCGCTCCCTTTTTGGTTGGTTGGTTGGCTGCTTTGTTTGGGAGTTTGGGGGAGTTTTTTGGTTTGTTTTTGGTTTTTTTTTTCCAGGAATGCAATGGAACTGCTTGGCCCTGCTCCCTTCCCCAGCTTTGCAGAGGTGCCACCCAGCCTGTGCGGTCCGCCGGGCTGCCTCTCCCCATGGGGGGACCCTGCCGCAGCCCCAGCCACACTCTGCCCAACACAGCCAGGAGCTGGGGCTATGTTACCATTAGGCAGCCCGAGTCCCTCGGAACACAGTGCACACAGTCTCATGGGCTGCGATGCCAGCAAGGCTGCAACATACATGCCAGTCCAGAGCAGGCTAATACAGTTGTTGCTGTTTTGCTGGGGGGGGGAGGTGTTTTGTCTGGGGGGTTTGTTCCCCAGGAATGCAACAGAAATGCCTGGCCCTGATCCTGGGAACCCCCGTGCCCACAGCACTTTCCACAGACAGGAGCACACACACGTGTCGCTGCCTGAAAAAGCCAACACGGTGCCATCTTGCTAGCTTTGACCAGCAGGAGCGGCGCCGCCAGCAGCACTGCCAGCGGACACAGCACTACCATTGTCTCAGGGACCAGGCTGTTCTGTAGCCAGCCCTGGCACTTAGAGTGTTTCCAGGACGCCGGTGTGAGTCTGAGCATTGAGCACAGTCTTTGAAACTCCACTTTAAATGTACGGGCTGCAGAGGCACACATAAAAAATACTTCCCAGGGTTGCAGCGAAGCCAAGCACGGCTACCACAGCCCCACTCCTCCTTGTCTGCCCCTCTGCAGCTCCATCTGCTGCCACTGCCTGCCCTATTTGTAGCTCCTTTCTCCCCTTCCCTCTCCTCCCCTCCCCTTGCACACCCCCATATCCCAGAGGAGATTTTTACACAAACAACACCTGTATTAAAAACAAAGTACATAGTGCTGCCTTGAGGGAGTTTTCATTTCAGTGCCCACTCCCTCTCCACTGCCACGGCAGCCCTGGGGGACCCCACTGCAGCTGCCGTGCCCAGAAGCAGCGCTGCAGCCCTCCTGCCTCCACGCTGCTCACCCAGAAGCAGTGCCAGCTTGAATGGTGCAAATGGACAGGGGGCAATAGGCGGGGTTCATTTACATATTAATGAGCTCATATTCACGAGCTGTCTTTCTTTGCAATGTTATCTGTGCATGCGCAAAACCCACCTTTTCGCTGAAGAATGAATCGCGAACAATTGAAACTGCAGAGATGCGGACTATGAATAACTAGGGGCTTACTGTAGTATGGATATATGAGGTGCAAATCAAAGACTTACCCATCTAATATGTACATATATGTGCAAATATGTATCCAGTGTAAATAGCTACCTACTAAGGTTTTACACTCAAGACAATATTTTATGTTTGTCTCTACTTTTTAATTAGTTATGAATGCAGGATTACCCTTGCAGCTATTTTATCTTTATTTTTCTCCTCTACTTACTTTTTTTTTTTTGTTATAAATTACACATTCCTGGGTGTCTGCCTTAGAGAATTTGAATGTTCTCAAAGAAAGGGAATGCTTAGGTCTGTCTTGGCAAGGGGAAGTAAGATGTGGTTTTGCTGGAAATCGCTAGAGAAAATAAAAGGATTGGGGAGGAATCTGAAGTATTAAATCCCATGTAGGTCCAACTCCCTGTTGTGAATTCAGCAGCAATTTACAGCCAGTTTTGATCTGTGTGTCTTGCCCTCATTTTCTGAAATAATTTGTATTTACGTTAAACACATACCAGCTTCACCCTCTGAACATGCTAAAATCTCTCACAAATGAGCTTCTGTGCAAATACTGTTGGATAAACAATACTCAGGGAAGTCAAGACACTGTAACAAATAACTGGAGCTGATGACTACAGCCATGAAATGCTTTTGCCGGGGGAAAATAAATTAATAATCTTGCCATTGTACTGCAGCATCTCTTATGCAAAATGCTTGTCTTTACTATTTATTTAGACATGTGCAATGAGACATGAAGCTATGACTTCTGTAAAATCCTCTAGGGGAAGCTTATAGAGCCAAAACATCAGGGTTTGGGTTTTGGTTTTGATGTTGTGCTCTGTAATACCCTTTGTGTGTATTTCCCTGCTCTACATATATAAGATTAGAAGCAAACAGATCAATTCTCCAGCAGAAATTTTGCCATGCAGCTTGAGAGATGGCAAGGCATTAGTAAGTTTACTGTCACTCCATAGATCCTGCTTCCTTGAGAATTTTATATGGAGGGAGACACTAGCAGTAATATGTGACGATGCTGAGTGCATTGCATTCCTTCAGGTGTATTCTGGGGATTTACTATGCTAAACATACTTAAAAGCCACAGGTATAACCCTTTGTTTCTACATATTGGCATGTATTCCCTCTCATAAATATCCCACAGTTCATATTCCCTCCTGTAACGCAGACCCATCTGGAAATGCTTCCAGTTACACACAGTTCCTATTTCTTTGTTGAATACATTCAACAAAATGGCCAAGCCAAGTGGGAGGAAGCATAAACTTTTTCAAAATAAACAAATGAAGCACAAGATGTTTCTCAGCTTTGCGCCAAGTGTTCAACCCCAGCTACAGAGCTGAATTAACAACATCTCTACCAGATATCTAAGGACCCCCTGACTCTCCATTTATTCCTGTTTACAGTGGAATATATAACACATCACCAATTCTGTGGAAAGGGCAATGCAATTTCACCTTGTTGCTGCTGCACATCCATCGTGGTCAACTATTCCCCTCGTGTCTCTTTGTGGCCTGTAACAGCTCTGGACTTGAGGGCAAAAAGCACAAATGCAACTATCCCACCCTTCCTTTTACTTCACATCTCCTGGGAGAGTATCCTGAGCCATCTGCTGTCAGCACCAGTGTCCCTTTAAGTGTGGAAATTAGTTCAGGGTCAAAGAACACAAAAATCTCTCTTCCCACATGTTGGTCACTATGTGGCCTTGCAAGTCAACAGCTGTCACAATGCCATCCCAAACATGTTCCATGACCACAACTCCTCACAAGAGACAGGAGTTGGATGGTGCTAATATATTAGGGGTTTGACTTTAACTTCTTTTAAGAGTTTTCACCATGGATCAGGATTCATAATGAGTGAATGCTCCGTCCATTTTTAAAAGGTGTGTGTTCCCTTGCTGAATTCTGCTTTAGTACTTAGTTCACTTCAGTGCAACTAACCACAGGGAAGAGACAGCCCTTAGGTGCATGAAGGAATGATTCCCAGGGACTGTCACCACTGCTAACAGATGGAGAAGAGCTGTCACCAAAGCAAGCAAGAGTTAAATCTCAGCTGGGAATCCAGGAACTCCCCACAGCAAGCCATCGAGGACACAGATGTTGAACTGGATCCCACTTCCCATCTTAGCCATGCTATGGGGAAAATAATCCTGACAGCTTTCGCATTAAACAGCTCCAGGGTTCAGATAGATACAACTGGCTTAGAAAACCTACTCAAGGACCTACAGCTGGGACTAGAGGTGGTCAGAGGTGGATTCTGGATTTCTTAATTTTTTTTTCCTGGCAAAGGTATTTTGTTCTTACAGAACCTAATAACAAAAGGTACCAGAGCATGACGTGCTCACTTTGGTAAGAGGAGCATCAGTTTGGGACTTGGGAACAATGTCCTCCAAGAAGGGCCTTACATCCTTCTCTGTTTAGCTTAGGGAAATATGGATTGTAGAGAAAAAATAAATCAGAATGCCACAGTTCTCTCCAGAATGGGACAGGATTACAATATTATATTAGAATAGCAATGGGTAAGATCAAATTCATTTTTGGCACCCAGAATCCAACTCTTCAGCATTAGCATAATTTTTGGTTCTCTTTTGGCTTATTTAGACAGTAGCACTGAGCCTGCAATTACATTTTTCAATATTGCAAAGTAGTAATTATCTCTCCCTCACTCATTCATATTTCTCACAGCACTTCCAATCAAGCACAGAAACTTTTCACAAGACAAATGTGACTAGGTAAGTCCGAAGCTCAGCATCACTTCTTCCCTTTCAAGACAGCAAATAAAAAGTGTTCCTAGAAGACTAACTTGAGGAATAAAAATAGAGTCATACCACCACACTCGCGGGTTTTGGGTCTTGTGAGGCTCCCATGAAACATTAAATCCGCGAATTCGGGCCGGACATTAATACTGCCAGAAATATGGCAGCTTTACCACACTGCAACATCCAGGGGCCCCTTAAGGCATGAGGAGAGTAGGAACGTTTTCCCCTTAACTGCAGCAGCTAGCACAGGCAGGAGTGCTTTGCCAGGAGGCTGTGCATATGTGCATATGTGCTGGCAAGTCCAGGCTGGCTGCTGCGGCCAGAACACCCGGAACAGGATCCAAGTGGTGCCCTGTGTTACAGTTTAAGACTTCCTCATTCCTGGCAGGGGCAGGAGGCGGTGCAGCACTGCACTGTCCCACAGAACTGTACCCCACGAATCACTGAGTAAGGATCGTGGAAAAAAATTCCATGGATCACTGAAGCCACGAATATGACAGCATGAATTACTGAGGTATGGCTGTATTTGCAGACTCAATGCTGAAAAAAGCAGAACTGCTCTCCTTATCCTTTTACTGTGAAATTTGTCAATATAGATTGATAAATGTGCTCTTTTTCTAACAAAGCACATCAGTGAAACAGCTGAGATATACATTGTTATATGTATATATAGTCTAGTTAAAACCACAGATAATCTAGAAATGCAATATTGTGTTAAAGAGGAACTACCACTGACGACACTGGAAAGCTTTAGGAGAAATATTTCAATACTGCCACTGTCCAAGCCAATTAGAAAACTCATAACACTAATCTCCAAAACAGGAAACCATACCAGGGATTTCCAGCTAACAGCTTTCCTAACTAAATCTCAAAATGTAGTAAAAGCTCATGGCTTTCAGACTGCACTACCAGCCTTCCATAAATGTAGAGAAAGGTCAGATGAATAAGGTATTAAAAGCATGTTCAAGGAATAATGTTCAAGGTCTGATCATCAGAATGCTCTTCAGTTCTCATAGGTTTTCAGAAAAGCATCTGATAGCACTGAACAGTCCTTAGAACATCTTGCAGGAGTTCTCAAACAAAGGCTTGAAATACTGTATAAAGTGCTCTGGTGGAAGAGACGGGTATTAATCCTGTCCCTTTCAGCAAATCCATGTGCCTCAAGGATGTCTGCTTCCTCTCCTTTTAACTTCCCCATGGAGACAAGTACTCCTTATGCATATTATGTCCACATTACGTTTTATGCTCACATAAAATATTCTTTGTGTGACTTTCAGGTGACCAGAACAGCTACATAGCTAACATGGAAAGATTGAGAGGGAACACAAATACACTTTCAGGTCTTTTCTGTACTTTACCTGTTCTAGCTCACTTTATTCATATATTGTATAAATTATATCAATGTGTTTCAACCATGCGTGATGCTGATTAAGCACACTGTGGAATAAAGCACAGCAGAAGATGACAAGTGAATACAGAAATCAAGAATACCTGTAGGCAGGTAACAAAACAGATTAATTTTTATCTGGAGATAATTTATGTTTTCAGCATATGTTCTACCCTGGTTTTCCCTTTTCACAGAATAACAGAATCACAGAATTAGTAAGGTTGGAAAAGACCATAGAGCTCATCGAGTCCAACCTATCACCTGTTACCTAACCTAGTGCCATCCTGTTACCAACACACCATCCCATTATCTAGATCACGTCATTAAGTACATCATCCAGTCTTTCCTTAAACACCTCCAGGGATGGTGACTCCACTACTTCCTTGGGCAGCCCATTCCACTGAGAGATCACTCTCTCTGTGAAAAAGATCTTCCTAATGTCCAGTCTGAACCTCCCCTGACACAGCTTAAGACTATGTCTTCTCATTCTGTCACTGATAGCTGGAGACAATAGACTGCCCCCCACCTGGCTACAACCTCCTTTCAGGTACAGTAGTCCCATGTCACTCACTGGCTGTTGGGTCTGGCCGTCTTCACGCGAGTCCTGGAATCCACAAGGATAGCAAACCCACTAAGTATTCAAGTACGCCATGCCCATACCCACGCCCCCTCCACTAATAAGGTCTGGACGATGGTCCTGAGAGCATGGCTCCCTCTATAATGCCTCATTAAAGCTGAGGAAACACCTTTTGCCGCTTCCCAGCTCCAGGAAGAGCGCTGCTTTTCCGAGCACAGAAACTGGCACACCTAGGAGCTGGGAAGCCGGCGCCCAGCCCCACAGAATCACAGAATCACAGAATATTATGAGTTGGAAGGGACCCACAAGGATCATCTAGTCCAACTCACCATCTAACACCCGTACAGAGACCGAGAGCACATCCCAGAGCGGTAACACAAACCTAGTTCCCTCACAGTCTAGCAGGCCACTCCGAGCCGGAAGGGAACCAGGATCATCCAGCCCTACACCCCCCAGCTAGACCATGTCACTAAGCTCCTCATCCAGTCTTCTCTTAAACACCTCCAGGGACGGTGACTCCACCACCTCTCTGGTCAGTCCATTCCAATGTGCAATCACTCTCTCCGTGAAAAACAGCCCCCCCACAGATCCGAACGGATCAGGGTTTTTATTGGGGTTTCTGGTTGCTGGTGTGTGTCTCTTGTGTTCAAACATGGCGGAGGCGCACCGAGAAAACAGTGGCTCATCTTGATTGCGAGGGGGGCAGGTGGCTGCTGCGTTTGGCAGTGGGGCGCGGGCAGAGGCCGGGTCAAGTGTGGCCCCTGGGCTCCGCTGCCAGCCATGGGACCTGCCTGACTGTGGGCACAGAGGAGGAGGGCTGTGGCGACTGCACTTCCTGAGCCTCCACCGGTACCGGCCCAGCAAAGGGGCCCTTCAGCCTTTCCCACCAGCCCCAGGAGAGGGTGGAAGGTGCAGTCCCAAAAACTGTTTCAGATCGGCGCTATGGCAGTTCACAGTAATGGGCAATGGGCAGTTCTGTAGCCAGCTCTTGGGGTACCTGCAGTGTGCCATGGAGCTGGGATCCAGCAGGAGAGCCAGATCTGTTGTCCCATCCTATCCCGGAGCAGCAGCTGCCACAGCCAATGACACGGCACAGCAGTGCCTGGGCAGCCAATGGGAGAGAGAGGGAGGCAGGACAGCAGCCGATAGGGACGAGTCCCTTCACCATCCTCACTGCCCTTCTCTGGACACATTCAAAGATCTCAATATCCCTCTTAAACTGAGGAGCCCAAAACTGGACACAAGATTATATTGGGTCTGTCTGAGCCCATAGCAGTCCTCGCAACACTGTGTTTTAGAAGGGTGTTGATAACACATAAGTGTTTTGACTACAGCTGGGCACACTGCCCCTTCCCCCCAAATGAGGACGAGATTCTGGGAGGGTACACAAACAGGTCAGCTGACCCAGACTGACCACAGGGATATTCCATGCCATATGATGTCAGATCAGATATAAAGGCTGAGGAGGGGAGCAAGGACGGGGGGGCATTCATTGTTCTGGATGACTGCCTTCTAAGATGCGTAGGAGCCCCGCTTCCCTGGATGTGGACACCTCTGCTGATGGGAAGTAGAGATCAGTTCTTTTGCTTTGCTTCTGCGCGGGCTTTTGCTTTGCTTTATTTGTGCTTATATTAAACTGCCTTATTCCAACCCACCCTTTGTATATCATCTTATTATTTTGGGACTGAGCGACCGTTCAGGCTCCTGGCATCCAGCCAGGGTAAAACCCATTGCAGTATTCAAGATGTGGCCTAACCAGCACTGCGTACCTTCATTCTTGCTTTCATTCTTGCCAAGCAACACAATGTTTTTGGTCAGCACACATCAGTAACTACATTTCTGCATGCAGAATTCCTGCATATACACTTTCTTAGCAGTTACTGACAGGTCACCCGTGTATCAAGTATTTAATTTCAATTGTTGTACCTCCTGTCTCCAAAATGACCAACAATGAGGTTTTTAAGAAGCCTGATAATTATTGCCCAATCTCAGCTTCCATAACACCCAGGAGAATCTCCCTGATGTCTTTAATGGGAACAGACTCTGGCCAACTGAGCACTTTTGCAAATCCCCTCCACAGGAGGGAAGCACAAGCCACCATAATCACATTAAGAAAGATCACAAATGTGTAAGCAGTCTGTTCTCCACATCTTTTCAAAATTAATACTCCTTCCAAGCAAAAATGATAAGTGAGACCGACCTCTGCCCCCATGTGGAGATGATCACAGGAATGAGGGCAGCATCTCTAAATAAATCCTTATGCACTCTCCACAAGGCAATACAGAGAACAAAAAGAAGGGGCCACAACAGCACTTTGTTCCATATTCTTTCAGGAATATATTCTCTCTTGTTTTAAACTATTTAAGTCTTCTTTACCTTCTGTTTACTTGCTCTCAGATCCCTAAGCAAGACACAATTATTCAATTTCCAGATGAACTTGTATTACATATAACAATTCAGGAGTATGAGAGGGAGACAAACATTTCTTGCTATTGATATTCTGTTAATTATTCCTACTTTGGTTTGGGGGCTTTTCTGGCAAAAAAGGTAGGATTCACAAGCAGTGGAAACCATCCTCCAACCAGCACATTATTCCATTAGGAATGCAATGCTTCTTAGGTGATGCTAATGTCCAACAGAGCACAGGAGTCACTAGTGTGAGCTGCTGCTGCTCTGGAATTGCTTGGGAAATGTTCCTTTACCCTTGGCATGCTGCATGTGTGGTGTGAGCTTAACAACCAAGTCTTCTTTAGAAATTCTGCCCGTACGAAAGGCACTTATCACACAAAAGAATAAATAAAACCTTGATTTTCTGTCAAAAAAACTCATCAGGAAACATTTTCTCAACTTTTGCACAGCGTGCAAGGGCCCACAGTGGGTGAGATTCAGTTGTGTAAACATGGGTGTCCAGTGGCAGTTTGGCTGCCCCAGGCCATGTCTCCTGTCTCCAGGAGGCCGACAAATAAGCCAGGACCTCGTGCCCTTCTGGGCAAATGGAGGCCCAAGTATGTTGCCCCGGGGCACCTTTCAGAGCACAACAGGGCTAAATGCCCAGGCAACAGAATCCCACCCACAGTTCAGGACTCACCAGGATCAGAGTAAGCAGCTTCAGGTCCATTACAAGCAACTCAGCTTCTTGCTGGCTGGTTGGTTTTTGGGGTTTGTTACAAAAACAAAAGATGACGGGGAAAATAAATGGAGAACACTGTGTAGAGTCCCGAGCCATCCAGAAAGTGATCCTGAGACAAGAAATCCTCCCTGCAAGTCTCTCTTTCATTGCCATGTGCTCCTGTAATTGTCATTCACATTTGCATCTATTTTCTATATCTCACCTTGCAGAGTGGAACAGCATCTGAGTGCTGCACAGTGGTAACAGGTGGCGATAATCCCACAGATTTCCTTGAAGATATTAATGGGAAATGAAGTTTTCACTGTCTGGCCCACATGACTAATGTAAGAATGTGAGCAAGAGTACGGAGGACAGCTGGGAGAGGAGGACCTGCTTCTGATTAGAGGGGAGGAATACTGTACACTTTGCATGAAGACTCAAGGACCAGAAATCATCTTTTGCCAATACTGGCATCTGCCTTGGAATTTTCATCTTAGTGATTCTATAGCCATCTAATTCCACCTGATGTATTTAGGGACAGCTCATGGTTTGCTCTCCAAACACACTGTCTGTGCACAGTAATGCTCAGCCATCTTGGAGGCATCATGCTCTTCCTGCACTTGGAAAAAAAAAAAAGTGATTCCAGCGAAGGTAAAGAATTTTTCTCTTTGTTCATTCAGACCACGGAGTATAACACTAATATCTTGAAGATATCAGAAAACTTATTTCCTGAGTTAGTTCAGAGAGCTCACCACAGCTGATACTCAAAAGAAATCAAACTGCAGACAATATTGTACAGAGGTTCTCGGTTAAACTGCCAGGTACATCTGAGCAAACAGATAATACACGTCTCTGTGCCAGAAATTCCCGAAAGTATTCCACTGCTGCTTTGCAGTGGAAGCTCCACTAGACTCAGAAACGTAGAGTCATTAATACAGCAGTGAGGTGCAATTAAACACCTCCCAGTGTAAGCCACGGGTTTTGCACTCATTTTGCAGAGCTATAAACCAGCTCCATCCAGCACAGGCCAGCAGTGAATCAGTGGCTCCGTGCTGCACATGCACTCAAACAACAGGACCTGCCTTGTCAATGGAATCTCACTCCAGTTCTAGGAGACGATAATATTCTGTGCTTCCCCCAAGGAAATCACAGTAGATTTTATGATGCAGAATGGACTCCAAAGCAAACACCCAAAGTGGCAATGCACTGAACTACCTTCAAACCTGGAAACCACATTAGTAGAGACTACACAGCCCCTTCCCAATTTAAGACTTGAACAGTGGGTTTGCTAAGTCAGGCCAAGAGCCAGGCTCTCATTTATCTACACCGTATTGAGTCACATCTTATGGCTGCTCCGAAGCAGAGCAAACTCAAAGAGGTCTTTGCACTCCTTTTCCAGTTACTTTTATCCTTAGTACGAGTGCAGGTTTATAAAGAAACCTAAACAGCAAATGCAGAGGGCTGAACATCTTCAAGCACCAAGCTCAATGACACAGATTCTGCATAGTTCAAGATAAGAGATCATAAATTCACAATATGCTAATTTCTAGTAGTGACAACTAATGTAGAATGATTTTGTGCATTTTAACATACCTACAAGCATCAGAATTCTGCATACAACCTCTGAGGCCATTCAGGAAGGGAAAAAAAAAAGACAAAATTCAAGTGGTATTCAATACATTTCATTAAACTTATATCACCAGATCCACAAAAGTAATAAATCTGATAAGTGAGGTAAACAAGCAAGCAAGACACCCCCAGTTATTTACAATGGTACCATTAATGCTACATCTCCTCAAGTCTGGACTCCTTTTGAAAGGTTCATGTTGAATATGTTGTATTCCAACCGTCTGATGTTTGATGCTACAGCCAGAAAAATAAGAGACATTTCCAGCTTCATGTCCCTGTCTGGACAGGAGGCAGTCGAGACCTTTGATGTGGGTACAGAGCACACGCCCCTCGATTCCATGTCAGTGTTCCAGTTTGCTTTGCTTCTGGCTTTACATACAACATTTGTTCAGTTATTAGAGGTTTTCTTCATATTACATCACTGTTACAAGTGACCTCATGAACTCCCACCACTAATTCAAAGGGATAAGTGACATTTGTTCAACATTTCTTTGAACTTACTTCTACTGAAAGATGGGCTGTTGAAGTACATCCTCCTGCAAAAATAATAGAAAAGACGCTTTGGTATCTGTTTAAAACATGTATCAGCAGGCAACCTCCTGTTACAACAGGGAATTACTTTTGATAAGGCACAGAACTTTGATCAAACCCTTATACTCTGTACAAATACATTCAACCCCATTGTCTTATGCAGTTCCAGTGGCTAAGAAATTTCAGATTTAATGATGGCAGCCTGGCTTTGATAGATCTCAGAATTACATAAACACAGTAAATTATTCAGAGTTCTAGGTCATAGATGTTTCCAAAGTATTCCCACTGATCCTGAGGAATTACGGCACTCAGCGGTTTAGAGGTCTCAAGTAAGACTTTGCACTGAAAATATCTTTTTCTTTCTTTGAAATAAAAAAGCACCTTTTACTTGAAAGAAAAATCCACCTTTAACTAATTAGAGGATAAACACACCATGCAGCCATTTTTTGGTTTAGGTTTCTAATGTGTTACTTCCCAGTGTAACAATCATTGAAGGTTTTGTTTTATTGTTCATATCTGGAAGTGGGGAAATGTGAGGAGAATGAACTGAGGAGTAGACAAAAAATAAATAAAACAGAGCACAGTACAAAAACAATGTCTGTTTTCACTTCAAATTCTCCCATCTTACTGTTAAGACACTCTCTTTGCTGTAATGCCAGCAAATGTTCTTAAAGAAACTCGGGGGTCCTTGGGTTATAAAACCAGCTTTCGCAGGGATAAAGACAACCACACAAAACATACTTTAAGGACCTGCTTCCCTACCTTTCTCCTCAGAGTGGCACATCCCAAACTGCAACAAACTCTTTTGTTCCAGGACACTGCTCTGAAAAATAGGACAACCAGAGGGCAAAACTCAGTCCATGTATGTTACAAAGGTAAAAAACCCCAAAACAAAATAGAAAATGTACATTCACAAAACAAGTGTTTTGCTTCATGCAGTTGTTATTCATATCCAGCTCTTTTTTCTCTCTCCTTCAACTGCAGGGAAGATCACTTGTCTTACTGTGTGTGTAGAGGCCTTAGCACAGCTGTCGAGGACCTCCAGAGTGAAATACAGAAGACAAATAAGACAATGGAACCCACACATGGCTAAACTCAAGGCAACTGTAGATCACATATCTTCCTGAAACAATCAGCCCTTTAAAAGAAGCATGCAGCTTTCACGTTTTTGCTGAGTTTCATAACATTT
The DNA here is from genome assembly GCA_013390025.1 of Pitta sordida. NCBI lineage: Eukaryota > Metazoa > Chordata > Aves > Passeriformes > Pittidae > Pitta > Pitta sordida. The sequence continues at coordinate 94,829 of WEKX01001602.1, read as the reverse complement.
GTTTTATATATAGGAAGATGGGTGGTGGTGTTGTGAAAATTAACTGTCATGTCACTTCAAGAATTTGACACAAAACAATACAATATACTATTTTCCTATAAATCTAACCCAGGTTGGAGACTGGCCAGTGCTGCGCCATTGGAAATACAGTTTGCATACTGTCACATATTTTAAATACAGGGGTAACATTACATATCCAAAACAGATTTTTCTTACATGGGGAAAAAGGAAAAAATAATTACAAAAACACAGCCAAATTTTAAGTTAAATCAAACCCAAATAAGAATCCCCAGGCAATGATTAATTATGTGGTGTCCTCACGCAGCTGAAAAGCCGCTGCTGCATCTGCGGCTTGGGAGAGGCAGGGGTGGGAGAGATGGAAGAGTTCTGTTGATCAAATAAACCACAATACTTAGTGCAAACTTACTGTTACATAGTTTATTTGAGCGGATAATACAGGCTGAGAGTATTACTTTAACCCCATGGTATAGAGCATGGGGCTAAAGTTATACCCATATAGAGTTATACCCATACAGNATTTGAGCGGATAATACAGGCTGAGAGTGTTACTTTAGCCCCATGGTATAGAGCAGTTATACCCATTGTCAAGGGCTCTCATCATCCACCCTCAGGTCCTGCAGGAAAAAAACACCCCCCAGGGCCAAGCAATGCCCGAGTAGAGGCAGATTCTCTGCACCTCTCACTCACCGAAGGCTCACCAAAGGAAAGAACATCCCCACTGCAGCTAATACTCACCAGATGGCTTTTCATTTTAAGGAAAACAAAAGAAACTATGAGGAATATGTGCCTTGCAATGCTGTTCAGTTCATAAGAAATTGAAAGTTTACATCTCCACACCATTTTCTAAACAAACCAGCACAGCACCGTCCCTTCCTTTCACTAATAACACCAAATACAATTCACAGCATGGCTGCCCTACCCATTAATAATTCACACATAGGGCAATATCAATCTGATGGGTGATGCTCAGCAATCTTTTTTCGGTCAACAATGTCAGTGTCCCTTCTGCTGGGCCACAGAAAGAGACTTTCTGCTAATAAAAAGTCAATATAAGTCTCTTGAACTCTGTGCTTGTGTTAGTTTACACACCACTTATAACATGAGCTGACAGTTACATTTTGCAGTTCAGTTTTCTGATTTTTCAGCCTTTAAATTCAATTTTTACCTGGATGCAATTTCCTTCAAACACTTTGTAACAAGCTCACTAAAGAAATCTGTTTTAAAATATCAACTTTTAAAGCTGTTAACAAGCACTTCTGATCAGATCACACTTCATCTTCATGGGAATTCAACATTCAAAAATGGCAGACCTTATAAGAAATCGTTGTAGAGTTTCCTGACTGACTGCCTCCTTCTGAAATCCGAGTTTTCCAACTTTTGCCTTTCTACAGTGAGATAGAACAGAATAATTCCATTGGAAGGAAAGGAGTGTGTCTCAAATATACTGACATGGAGATGAAAGTTAGATTAAAAATATTAAGTCGGTTGTGTAAATGATTATGTACCCATAAATTTATTGAAACATGACCTACTGCTTTTATCTTTCAAGAGAATAACTGGTAAGCACATTTTGAAGTTGCATGACTGACTGCACAGGGAAAATGAATTTTCAATATCCTACAAATCCCAATGCGCTGAGGACTCATTGGGACTCATTCCCTTCTCCAATAGGAAACACAAATGCTGCCACATGACTCATGTGAAACCCAATGCCACTTGAATTTCAAACACTGGATTAACACACTGAGAAATGCAACCACAAATACCAGCACTGAGCAGGCCAGAAAGTATATATTCAGCCTCACAGATCTTCCTTCAGAGGATATGTAAGTGAAATTACTCAAAAAGCTATTCACTGTAGACTTTTCTTTGGGATCTAGTTAAAATGTAAACAACCACGGAAAATTTGGTTTGTTTTTCCACTTCCTGTGTTATGCAACATACTCAAGTTACACCAGGCTGTTTTTTCAGCTGGATCACAACATGGTAGCATTTGCAGAGCAGCACTGATGTTTCATTAATGATCTCCATAACAAGAAGATCATTGTTTTCTTTCATGTAAATGCTGGCTAAATTACAATCACATTAAAATTTACTACGTTCTTTTGGATGGCCCAGTATCAGAGAGGAGGTCATGCTTCCGAGCAGTAAGGACATTCCAACAATGTATAGGCTATTTTGGGTGAGTGCCTGGTGATTAACAAAGCCACACAGTTAATGAAGTCTGCCAGCAAAGGAGGAAGTCCTGGTTGTTCATGTCAGAACAAGAGAAGAACTTGGTTTGTAAGGTGACATTCAAACTACTCTGTGTAAAGAACCATTTTGTGCAGCTGAAATTCTTTTCAAAGAGTCCAGACTAAAAGCTGACTCAGAATAGTTTCAAATTCTAACTTTGCCACAGACTTCAGAACATGACCAGGCCAATTCATTATTTCATTCGTTATTTATCAACCACAAACTACAAGCAGTATTTATCTTCATTTTTCTCAACTATTGATCTAATCAGTAAACTCACTGGTTTGGAATAACTAACTGGTTACTCTAGAAAGTAAAAATAGCATCCTAGGCTGTGAAAGAGGACAAGCAGAAGACCACAGTGCACGTATCAAATTAAACTCTAATTCTTACAGTAATATTTTCAAATGACAGTGAGGTTTCAGTGCACGAATGACTCAGCAAATACATTTTCCAAAATAAAAATCTTTTAGCATAGTAATGAACTACAGTCAGCCCTCAAATACCACCTTACCGTGGGTCTTGTTGCCCCTCCGCGAAGCCCTCCATCCGCGTAGGATGGCAGCTCATTAATATACGAATTTGCCCCGCACCCTCACACAGCCCCCCGGTACTCAGGCACTGTTTCAGCACTGCCCTGCTGTGTGTCGGTGTTTGTGTCAGAGTCTCCCGGCACCCAAGGCCATCCCACGCCAGGAAAAAACCCTTTTCTGCTCAGCCAGGGACATGGGTGCGGGGAGCTGCCAGCGCCACTGTCCTGGTGTCTCTCCAGGTGGGTAGACCTGGTCTCTCCATATTCAGGGTAGATGTCTACCTCAAGAAAGTCTCGGACACCACATCTAACCTGAGAGTGTGTAAATCTTTCATAACTGCATGCAGCCTCATCACTCCAGATGTGGGGCAGGCGCAGCACCAGGGGGACCTGCCGTAGCCTTCTCACTTACAGCGGGGTGGAGGGGAGCTGGGCAGGTGTGGCACGGACATAGCACAGGCAGACCTGCTGCAGCCACCTTGCTCCGAGCGGAGTGGGGCAGGCACAGCACGGGCATGGTGCCAGGGGACCTGCCGCAGCTCCCTCACTTGGAGTGGAGCAGAGGGGAGCAGAGCAGGGCAGGCATGGGGGTTGATTTGAATATTCATGGCTGTTTAATTTGAATATTCATGACCACCAGTTCACGCAGGCAGGTCTCCTTAATTGTGGAAAAATCATGCCACATAGAGGTGAAGCCGCTATCTGGGAGGCGTGAAGTGGAGGGGGCTGACTGTACTGTCATATTAAAAAAAAAGACAACACAACAAAACCACATTGTATATAAAGTCACAGAGTTTCAGGTACAAACTGGCAAGAAAATTCTGACCACACGTGTAACATTTAAGCACTATTCCAACCTATTCAAGGTCACATCTTACCCTAGCAATCCACAACAGTGCATAGCCACAGCAATGAGAGCTGGAGCAGGGATCAAGATCTGGCAGGTGCCTCTGGAGCAAGGCTGTGAAAACACTGTGAAAAACAGTGGTCCAAGTTGTGAAATCAACAGGGAATACACTGCTCATTTTGCACTTTTGTTCTTGTGCTTGGAAGGAAAACACGTGAATCCATCTTTCCACATTTCTTGGAGAAATATCTAAACACAGAAAAGGAAGGGTTGAGAAGCTGACTTGTAACTGCAACAATAATCTGAAGGGCAAAGGCAAAAAGAGGGGAAAAATAACCTAACAGGGAAACAGATTTTGTATCATATGTAATTTACTTCAAGAATTCTACTAAAATAAGAGAAAAAGTTCAATCAAATTGAGAATACAACAGCAAAATCTTCCAAGGAAACACTCCTGACATTTGCCAGGATTTTTGCAGCAGCTCAAATTACAGTTCCCTCTATTTCACATGAAAAACTACCTCAACTTACATGAAATGATGAATTCCTTCTGCATGTCATTTGCCCTATTCATACACTTCCAGATATTCTCTCCTAAGTTTATGCACCTACCCTACAAGGCCCCTCTCTTTTACTCAGTCCTACCTGCCTACCTCCTCCTTTTCTCAGATGGGGACACCTGTTCTGCTGCAGCAGAAGAGGCAAGAAAGCAAGAAAAGAAAAGATTCAGAGAACTTACTCAGGAGTAATAGGCATGTGAATACAACCTTACCCAGCTCAATAATTACAAGGAAACGGCAGCAGATCTAAATCCCAACTGGGTAGGAGGTGGCCCTACCCACAAATATGACAGTTCAAGCAGGCTCCATTCAGCAGCTCTTTTGCTGTAACAATATTCTTGCACTGAAGTGAAACATTTTAGCCTCACTCCAGTAATAACCAAGTCAGGCTATTGTTGCTCTGGTCTAGAAGTTTGCTCAATGTGATGGAAGCAGCCACTGCCTACTGGAGAGAAAATCCAGTAGAAATCTTTCCTTGTTCTGGTATTCTGGACTGAGTCTTGATTTCGCTCCCTGCTGTCAGGAAAAGTAATACTCTGCAAGCAGTGCCTTAGCACAGACAGTGGTTTGAATATATGTTGCCTTGGTCTGGCATAATGCCTACTAAAACAATCAGACATCTTCTTACAGCCATCAGACCTTCTGGCTTTATTCTGAGCCAGACCTAAAACAAAGCACAGAGTGCAAATCAGATCTAGTCAGAGTGCACACATTTGATTGCTGGAATCTTCTGGGCATCTTAAAAATCCTGACATTTCAGCCTAAGAGTATAATATAAATAATGAAAACATTTTGATAGTTAGACTGTCAAGCAGAAAACCCAACAGAACACACTTAGGTATTCAAATGCACTTCAGATGTATGTGCATGAGCCCTTTGGCAGCCAATAAACTCAAAAGAAAATACCAATAGTTGCAGAATCAGAAGGCAGACAAGACTCAGCCAGACAGTGCTGTAACTAGACTCTTACTTCCTGGCTTGTCACTGACACTGTCACCGTATAAAGCAACACTGGGTTGCAATTAAGTAAGGGCTGTTATTCACCACGAAGTTACCAAAGGAAAAGAAATGAATGAGCTTTCCCAGGTTGCAGCACTTCCAGATTGTCTCTCAAAGGGCTGCATCAATTACTGTCACTTATTTGTCAGCAGTATGCCGTGATTAATTGGCGAGATCCACATTTTTGTGCGCTGTACGTCAGATACGGCTCCACTCCCCCATCTGCTTTTAGTGGTGTTATGGACCAAAACGTTCCACACCATGTACCTTGTCAAGGCTGTATTAATGTCTCACAACAGACTCAAGCTAAAACAACTTTAAAACCTCAGAGATTACCCAAAGGTGCTGAAAATAAAGATGTAAAGGGAAGTGACTGAAAGATTTAGTAGAATTGAAAGTTGAGACACAAAAAAGGGCAACAGACTGTGTTTTCTTCAGTGAAATGAGAAATATGTGGAGAAGTTTTTATCACTAATTCAGACTAAGCAGCACTTTACACCCCTCCTCCCCCCAAGATATTTACAAAGTAAACTGCTACTTAGTAAGGAGGATATCAAAACCAGCCTTAAATTAAAAGTTCAGGACAGCAGATGTAAACGGTCTGCAATGCCAAATACAAATAATATCAAACAAAACTACGTACTGACATTTTACTTCTACTTCCACACGTCACAGCATGACAACAGCATCTTCCCGGGTCCAGGAGTTGTGGTCTATGAGATCTTGGCCAAAGAAATAGCATAAGCTTGCTCCAATGTCTTTCTCTCAGTTTCTACCTGTTATTTCACTACTCATAACATTAAGCTCCTTCACCAAAGGATTCTTGGTCCCAGAAGGCAGGTCCCCACTTTTGTGGGGCGGAGCTTGTCGGCATCTCTCGGGTGCCATCAGCACCTTGGACAGTGAGAGGGAACCAGCAACCTATTTCAAATTTCTCCTCAAGAATTCTCTTTTCACACCGTTTTTTACATTCCCAATATTGTTTCCATGCTATACATTTCTCCTTTCTTGTCCTTTCACTGTTGTACTTTACAAGGTCTAATCCATGAGACTATCTAAACTACTTTGTGTTGACACAGTGATACTCCTGATAGGTCATTTTACATTAGCAGAGTTTTTCTGTTCCCAGCTGCACACTATGAACAAACATATTTCTGTTAGCTCTGTAGGAAAATTCAAAACTGCATAGGCTTAAAACCAAAAAAAAGTGTGGCCTGGATTTCCATTTTTATGTGTTATTTACTATATTTTACCATGCAGGCTTACACACATTAATCCCCCTGGATGTATTCAGCACAGGAATGATCCCTGGCCTCCAGCTTTGAAACTATTTACTACTTCTGCACACACAGCAAAGTTTCACATAGGAATTATAGGTGGTATTGGCAAAGTGTTATGCTGTAGAAGGCTCTGATCTGTCCACCTTATGACCTTAGAAAAAGTTCCCCAAGCTTGGAATAAATCAGCAGTATTTCATATGCCTTGTCATTATCCTTCAATTCATAGTTTCCTGAGACAGTCAAATTTAAAGAGCAATTGTGTGACAACAGGAGAATAAGAACAACATGGAAAAGATCTGGCACCTGTGCTTGACAAATGCAGTTTAAAAACAGAACAAAGGTACTTCCTAAACCAGAGGGTAGAGGTAGAACCATTTGTTTTAGTAGAATACCACATTCAGAAGAAATGCAGAAGAATCCTGGAACATATATGCAACTTTTTGTTCTAAAAAATGCAAATTAGTCATAAGATCATCACAAAGATCTATAGTCTTAAAACTTGGGTAACATAAATCTACAATATTTAATACATATAAAATCCACAAGAGGGCAGGCTCATAGGTGAACTGATGAGTGCAAAGAAGACACATATCCACAGGAGATAAGAAGAAGCTCAAGACCCTGGTGTTCTGAAATGTGTGGTTTGGTTTGTTAAGTTCTGTTGTCTGTTTCTTCAAGAATCTGACAAGAGCAGGTTTCCATCCTTTCCAATATCTAGGTGTACCTGATCTGCCTTGTTCAGTCATTATGAAAAGCTTAATTCACATTCATGACATCTCCTTCCTACTGCATTCACATTTTGGTCTGTGTATGTGCATGCATACATATGTAAGCTTCTAAGCTTAAAGTCACTGCTTGTGCCTACTGTAAACAGTGAATTCCACAACCACACATTTATATTTACTATAGTAATTTCTTGTTCTTACATGAGTATAAATCAACTTCCCAGAGCAAAACTCAGGAAATACAAATGAGAGTAAGAAAACATTTTACATTTTCTCAGAGGATATATTGCCAAAATCTACAGCAGCTGTGGATTCACCCAAGGTAGGTTTGAAATCAACACAGACCTAAGGATTAATCTGTGATCTATTTTGCTGGGTTTCTAGAAAATATTGTTCTTTATGTCTGAGCCTTCTCAAAATACGGCATGAGAAATACCAAGCGGAAAAAGAGATGGTAAAAAGCAGTTTGTCCAGCCAGGATTTGCTTTCAGAAAAAGCAAAAGCAAATGCCATAGCCATTTTGAGTGCACAGTAAATATGCAGCTCAGATTCTCTTGGAGTAGCACTTTCATAAGTTGTTTTTATCTTTCTGATAATTTCTTTTGAAGCAAAACAATTTATCCCCTAGTGATGGCTAAAACAGAAAACATCCATGACAGTAGCCCGTATCCTCAGCAGACCCTACCAGGCTCTAAATTAGAAAAAAGCACAGTTAGTCATAGGAAATTTGTAACTACAGGATTGGCTACTGGCTGGGATGTTATATTCTCAAGGGAAGTTACCAGCAATTATTAAACAAGTCTGCTGGGGAACACAGACATGCTAAGCTTCATAGGTTTAATAAATTTATTTACTTGATACAATGTATATATAATACTATGCTCAGGAGTAACAATTACAATCACCAATAAGGGCTCCACAATCTGACTATTAATTTTCTATTTCAGGAAAAAACTTACCTTGGACCATTTAACTGGAAGGTGGTGTGTGTTCCCGACTCCACCCCACATGGCTTCCCAAAAACAAGGCCTAATGCTCACACAACTCAGAAAACAGAGCCCTTTGCACCATCAATCATGAGTAATCCCATGGCTGGCAGGTAGTGGACTGAAAGCAAAGCAGGATGACTCAGAACGCGCAGCCCCTTTGCCATCTCTGGCCTCCTTCGTAGCTCTTAACAAAGGACTCACTGATCTCACAGCCTTTTTCTATGCTAAAGAGATAAAACCAACCCTGTCATCCCAAGGACTGGGATTTCCTCGTGGCTGAGGAAATAGTTTGGGAAGGGATAACCTCACCAGCTTGGTTTACCAACAACACCCTCACTGCAGAAGAAACTTTCCACTGAACTCACTCGAGAAACTCTCAAAAAACAACTTCACAATTTTTCTCTCAGACACACAGAGTTTAGAAAACAAAAGTATACAAAAACATTTAACAGAAGGTATCCTTACATGGCTCAAGGCTGCTCAAATGTCAAGAAAGGATATGAAAGCTCAGACCTTGGCACCCTCTGCCCAGAAAAACTGAGTAATACAACAACCTTTTCTGTCTGTAAAAGCAGAAAATGTCCTCTGTGTAAGCTGTGAGTGTCATCCGGCAAGATTTAGTTACAAACTAAACTCTGGGCTTAATACCAGAAAGAAAAGCAGCAACCCGCCCTGGTTAGAAACAGTAAGCTCCAACCAACACAGCAAAATTGTCTATCTTGTCTTTCTGTGAAGATTAGTATAGTCTTAATAATTCATCCCCCTTTTGCATTTTCTAGATTGAAGCTGATTAAATAAATATTTTCAACCTTGGTTTTATTATTCAAAGTTTTTAATAATTCAGTTCTAAGTGATAACAGAAGAAAACAAAATGAGATCTGTAATCACAATTTTTTTCTTCCATGCCCAAAGGGCTTTTATTATTTCATCTCAGCAGATTCAATCCTCAGCCTACACACTATAGGACTGAGCAAATTACATACAAATGTAGAAGATAATGTAGGGACCAATCCTTCTGAGTATATCACAGTATATTTTACTTATGTTAAAAAAGTCAGAATATACATACCAGACAAAAGGAAATCATGTTTTAAAATATTTTGAACAAGGTATCAGTTTGTGAAACAGTTTTGGTGCTTCTCTTCTTGCAAAGTAGATTTATGATCAACCTTGAATTTGGCAGATAAAGTTTGTTAAAGTATATTTTACAGTCCGAGGCATGACACAGAAAATAATCACAATATCAGTACCGAAGAGTTAACCTGGCTAATGCTGCAGTGGAGGTCTCTAATCCAGCAGCAAAGCTACCTGTTGTAGCCCCTCCTCCTAGTTTTGTTTGAACAGCTGTTAAACTGGAAATGAACTTGTGGATTTAAGGGCTTACAGTCTTTTCCTTTCAGAAGTGTGGTTTGGTTTGAACCCAAACCACAAAAGACCAAACTTTTACTAATTATTCCTTTTTGCTGCATGTCCTTCTCAAAGAAAAACAGAAATGAAAACCTCTCCTCCATTAGTGCTCAGCAAAGACCATCCGCTTTGCGTGCAACACACAGAATGAGAAAATTGTGAACCAGTTACTCCCAGTTTACTACTTGCTAGATCTACCTGCTGATGTACAAACATGCCAAGAGACACGTCCATTACTTGAGGGATTTTATAGCCAAAGGTTATTAACACATGATCAACGATACATGAAGTACAGCTGTTTAACTGTATTGCTCAACAGGTGAAACACCACAGCTTGTGATGCAAGATGCCTTATGGGAAATTTCTCTCACATACTTGTTAATAAAAGGTTACAATTTTGTCTCATTGTTCTCAATTCTTTTTTTTAACAAAAGAAATGCCAAATTAAAACTGGGACATTTTTATCGTTGTATTTGTACAGAATTGAGTTCCTGCTTATGAGGGCATTCTGTTAAGGAAACCTAAATGATGGAATCATTTCCAAAATTTAAACTCTACGAATTTTCAGCAACACATACAGAATTTGATTTCAGGGCTCTACAAAACCTTGTGAAGACACCTTTTCATTCTAGGCCATCTTTTACATATCTGACCTATATAACAGTTTATGCATATGCACACATTCCTGGTTGTGAAAGACTTGTGAGATCACACCAATTAAAAAACTTAGGGGGGAACTCTTATTACTTCTCTCTTCCTTAAATTGAAAAATTGCGCTTTCAAGGCAGGCATCAAAATATATTCCTGCATACATTTCTACCAGCACGTCAAACATTAAGTGGCTTTGTTTTTGTTTCTCCGCCTTACTATCTAGATTTTTCCAAGGTGATCAGGCCCACGACGTGCACAGTGATGGAGATCCAAAATTATTTTTGTGCCTACCTCAGCTGGAGTCCATGCAGACAAATGGACCATCAAGGCTCTCCTCCACTTGTGACATGGGTGGGTGTTTCCCCCGTGTTTCCTTCCTCACTGGGGGGTGAGGACAGCTCGTATATCCTGCACGGCCTCTGATCCCACTCCCGCTGGAACGTGAGCGATAGCTGATGTTAGCAAACTCAAAGGCATGGCTTGAGCATAGGGCAAGTGAGCAGCAAATGCCTCGCAAACACTGAGTTTGCCAGTTCAGTGTCTGTCCTTGCTCACAGTGTGGTATGGATATAGTAACAGCTTATAAAGGAAAGGGACCAGGGGATAAAAAAAATGAAAAAATAGGCAATAACCAAAAAGTTAAATTAAGACTGGCTGTCCCAGCTCACAATGTTCAATGAATAATTTTCCAGGTCAAGGAAACTGTAAGTGACAGCTTTTCAGCAGTTACTGTGGATCCTTAAATTACTCCACCTTCTTGATGTGCCACAGATAGTACAAGAGACAAAACCAGCTTGTCAGAATTCAAGTGCGTTCAACAACACAGCTTTACACCTCTAACTGCTATCATATGAGCTTACACTCACCTAAAAANTATTCTGTGATTCTGTGATTCTGTGATCATGAAGAGAATCCCAACACTTCAGTGCAAGGAGTATGTGACTGAAAACATTTTAGTGTACCCTGATCACACACAAAGCAATACACAGGTCTTCCACTCTAAAAGTTATGTTTTAGAGGGACTGTTACATCTTTTAAACTGAAAAATTAAAATAAATACATAGTCAGAGTGCTTTGAAGAACAACAGGATTGGTCACAATATTTACACACACAGTATTTATTGACACAAATGCAGGGTATTAATGGTTGCAACTTAGAATGACAGAAAATGCCTGGCACATGTTTTTCTCCTTTATCTGATTTCTAATTAAGACTTGATAGTTTAAAATAAAGGTGGCATCAAATCCTTCACACTCTTCCAGACACACCAGAATTCCAATATTAGCAAATGAAAGGATATTTATCATACTAATTATTCATATCACCTTTAGACCAGAGATCTGACCAGACTGAAAAATAACAGGAACCAGTGAGACTGCTCCTGTTCCTAACATCAGACACGAACTTCCCTCTCAGAGGGCATAACTAACTCTAATGACAAAATAAAGACAACAAATGGAATGCTATGATCTGCAGAAAATTATACAATTTGGGGGCAAACCGGGAGAAATCACAGCCTTCTAAAATTGCAGTGACTACACATTACTTCAGGAAGTTAGCTTTTCACATTACGTATTTTGCAAGGCACAACTTACTATGCCTTGGAGAAGTCAGTATTCTAAGAAATGATTAAAAAAATTACTTTTAAACTAACAGGTTACAATTTATCATTTCTCCAAATCAGGTGAAGGGAAGGTTCTCTATTTTCCAAAGGTACGTATTAGCAAGTAGAGAGACTGTCAATAGAATTTCCCACTCTAACAAGGGCTCTCTGGGTTTTTTTCTTTCTTTGGTTGGTGCTTCTTTTTTATTTTTTAGAAAAGCTATGATCAAATAAAAATATATTGCATCATGGTAAATCTGCATTGCATATAAAATCAATTACACAGTTCATGAATTCAGTAATCTGGAACATATTGCCTCTGACTGCCAGAAACTAAAGCCCCTCGCGGAAAGAACAGGACAGCTCTTGCCGTGCAAACACCTGGAGGTACCAAGCCAGGTGCTGACTCTGTAGGAGCTCAGGCTGCTGCCACTTCACCCCAAATGGAAAGTTCCTGGAGGACATAATGGAGGAGATGCTCACCTGGAGCAGGGCTTCAGCCTCCTGCACCTACATGTTGTGTTTCCCAGGAAGGTCTGTCACTCCCACATCATTTTTGTCTATCCCTTGTTCTACTGGAGCCATTAACAAGATCAAAGGTTCAAATATTTAACTGCTGCTGTTGATTATATACAACATGATTAATATTTGCATATGGTAATTCATCCAGCCACAATTAAAAGAAAAAAGTATATTCTCCCCTTTTGTTATGTAATGACTTTCAGCAATTAAATATATTTCTCAAAACCAGCTATTAATTATAAACATGCAACAACTCTGCAGTAAGGACTTTTGGCAAAAGCCCTATGCAAAATAGATAAATACATAGTATTTATCTATTAGTATATAGTATTATCTTTTTTTTTTCCAAATAAGTGGTTTCTTCTTAGTGTTTTTATACCTATTGTCCCTCAAACTAAGACCACCTTCATCTTTGAATTTTTTTCTTTTTTTAGTGTTTTACTTTCTGCTGTTCTTTGTGTCCAATTTTGTATTGACCAAATGGAAGAAGGAAAAATATAAAGGCAGAAAAATATAAAGTACTGTAATCTTGTTTTTATTATGACAGAATTCCTGATTTCTCTGATGTCAAAGAGCAAAACAAAAAACAAGTCACCAATCTAATTTTCCTTGCTATAACTAATATACAGCTAAAACACCATCACATATCTCAGTATAGTAGTTTTGCTACCTCAACACTTAAGATTATATTACTTTTTATAATAAGTATAAATAAATTAAAGTTCTCTGGACCTAGAAATATACTGTTCTGATAAATTCTAAAAAAATCTCCACGAACAGGGAGAGGAAGCATTCTCTGCTTTACTACAGTCAGCCCTCCTATACCAGGGTACCGTGGGTCTTGCCCCTCTCCCATGCAGCCCTCCATCAGCGTAGAGTGGCAGCTCGTTAATACGCAAATTTTTCCCCGGTTGCCCCACACCCCAGCTCTGGAGCGGTTGCAGGGCGTTCCTGGAAGTTCCTCGCATGCTCAGGGGAGCGAAGGGGGTCTCATCTGCCCCATCCCTGCCAGGGGATTCCTCAGAAATCATGACAAAGGGGTCCCTGAGCCCACGCCACCTCCCAAGCAAGTCCCGGGCTTTTCCTGCTGCTGCTGTGGGAGCTGCAGCGGGCGGAGGAGGCACCGCGGGGCTGTATTGCATGTGTATGGTGCACTTCTGAGCTCACTCCGGCATGCTCCCTCCCGGGGGACACGCGTGGCCAGCTTTTACGTGCGCTGCTGCAGCACACACATTTAAAGTGGAGTTTCAAAACCTGTACACCTCCTCCCCCCCTGCCCCCAGTGAGGCTTGCACCAGTGTCCCAGCACAGCAGCCCAGCCCCATTGCCAAGGCAACGGTTGTCCCGCAGCCAGCAGAGCTTGTAGATTCCAATATTAATCAGGGTACTTTTCTTAGTTAACATATGTTAAGAAAACCCAAGAAAGGTATACATACTGTTAGTATACTGTAATCTTTTAACTCATTAACTACACTGGTGGAGAAACGGAGCTTAGCGAGAACTTAAGAGGAAAACAACCTTACAAGCAGCAGTGCCTTTGTCCCCCTGGGGACTGGCCAGGTGGGACGGGGGCTATCTCTGCTGCATTCCCTGCCACAGCTCTGCAGCTGACCCTGCTGAGCTCTGGGCTGTTTCGGCTACCCTCGCTTGGACCGGGGCAGGCAGTGGGGGAATGTACCGCGGCTGCCTCGGTTGGACCGGGGTGGGGGTGGGCAGATGTGGCACCGGCAAAATGGGCAGAGCAGTGCACCCGTGGTCCATGCGGCACAGTGTGGGAGTTGATTTGAATATTTTGAATATTCATGACTGTCTGATTTGAATATTCATTACATCAGGGCACGCAGTCGCAAAATGGGCCTCCTTAATCATGGAAAAATCACACCGCACAGTAGTGAAGCCACAACATGGGAAGTGCAAAGTGGAAGAGGGCTGACTGTATAATGATCAATTCTACTATATTTGTCTTACACCCATACATTACACTTGATTGATATGAACAAACGATTTGTATGTAATTGGCAAAGTCTCCAAGTTTCATGTGCCCAAGAAGCAAAAAGGCCATAGACTTACTATGCTTTTACACACGGGTGGCTGTCACAAACAAGAGAAGTATTCATAATTACACTTTTCCCCCCAAAACTGCAGCAACCCTATACTATTTAAAAACAATTAAGTATATACATTTCAACAGGCAAACTGAATGCAGTAAAACATTCAGATGTTACTGAATAACCTTTTTTTTTTGCTGTTACAAGTACGAAAACTACAACGTGACAAACAGATTTTAGTAGAGAGGCTACCCTGAGGTAAACAATTATGCTGTTCATTTCAGCATAAATATCCCTGGTGCAGTACAGAAAGAAGGTGAATTCTTTTCCCATGAAATCTAGAAGCACAATGTCCCAATGCAAGTTCATTTCACAAAACACTGACAGCTCCAGAATGAATATGAACAGTTTGCTGATGCCAGAGCCTTAATATTAACTGCTGATAACTCAGGAATTTCATATCCAATCACCCTCTGAAATTACAGTTTTACTGTCCTTGTAGACAAATATTTCTTGGTTATCTAGTTGGTACAAGAGGGCCTGTGGGAACTCTTTTGAAGAGTTTTCTGCAGCAAACAACTCACTGATAGCATGAAGAACTTTATTGTTACTCAGCTGTAAAGCAGTATTTTTCTCAGTGCTAATGAAGAGAATTAAAAAAAAAAAAAAAAAGCAGTGAAGTGGGATGAAGAAATCCAGGGCTTCTAATTCAGCAGGAAAAAACACTCTGGGAACCAGCTGTTCACCAGGAAACCAAGTACATGTTAACTCTGGAACTGTAGCTGCTCAAGCCACTCTGTTAAGATGTCTTTCCACTTGCCTTTCCAGGCACAAGGATGATTTTGAATATAGCACTTAAATTAAATTGCTCAAAGTTTTCACTTCAGTCTTGTTTCACACAACCAGAAAAAATGAATCCTCCTCAATCTCCTACAGGAATACTTAACGTTGACAGATTTCCACAATTCTGTACTCATGCATCTCAAGAACCAATTCAAGCTAATGAGTTTCATCTAGCAATAAAGGAAGCTGTAAACAAAATGAGACAAAATCGTGTTACAACATTATGCAGAATTATGGTATGAGTAAAATCACCCTGGACGCAATTCACAGTCAATCAGAATGACAAATTCTGGGTAGTTTCAATTTAAATAATTTTAATAGAGCCTTGTAACTTAGATACAGAAATACAGTTGCAGACAGGCAAGGATTCAGTTGCAAATGTCCAGGATTTCCGGGTAATAGTGATAATATCTGAGTTTTTAGGGATGTAATTAACAAAGAGAAGTTGGCTTAAAGCTTTTGGGAGGGGGAGACTTCTTTCATTTTCAAATGAGGATAAAATTTTCCCAAAGTGCTTTTACCTTCCAACCTTTTATTTTCAAGCTATGTTTTACGTCAGGTGAATATCTTTGGTTTTGTCCTACTTGCATATTTAAAAAAAAAGTAGGAAAAATAACATATGAACACATTACAGTTGTTTCTCCTGACTATTCTTAGCAGCCAGGTGAAAAGTTTGGATTGTGCACACATACAAATGGAGCACTTTGGTTCCACTCTTCTCACAGAGGCCATAATTAGCTGTCAGTTTCCCCATGGACATTTTCCATGTGCACTTTGAGGTAGTCATTTCTTGTAAACTTCTTGTGGCAGAGCTGGCATTCTGCCATGGGCCGGTTGGGGTTGTGAGTCAGCTTGTGCCGGATCAGCATTTTCTTCAGGCTGAAGGACAGATCACAAACCTAAGGCAGGGAAGACAAGACAAAGACAAAAGAAGTATTAAAACTTCATTTCAGCCATATATAATGCTCCTTATATGACATCACTGAAGCCACAGCCACACATACCTGCAATACTTAACAAATGAGCTGGTCTTTGGAAGAGTAACTCCTGAAAGATTATTACTCTTGTTTGCTGGGAGATTTTTTAAAGCTATTTTTCTATCTGGGATGGAGGAAAATTATGACAAAACATCACAAGTCTCCTCCAGTTCCCACTCAATTAAGTATTTCCTTCCTGACCCCCAGAATGACATCTGCTGGTTCCAAAATAATTGGTTCAAATTGCTCAGTTACAAGCAGAGAGAAGTGAGAAAAAAGAGGCTCTGAAGGCTGCAAGAAGGGTTAATAATTATTATCAAGGAAATCTCATTGTTCCAGTCTCTCTCTGCCTGGTCAAGAAAATGAAGACATCTGGCAAATGAAGGTGCAATTCCTTTGCTATATTATCTGGTGTGCTGCTTCCCTTCCTCCACTGTGCTCCAAGCATTCCAGTCTATTCTGCCATTTGAATTAATGGACGGAGGGATGAGAGATTCTGCCGTGCTAAAGCCATCACTTCTTATAAAAATCCCTGTGCTGAAGTTAAAATGAAAAACAGGAAAGGTTAAGAACGAGTTCAGCCAAGAAAAGTTAGAATTAGGAGATAAGGCAAGACAGCAACTCAACTGAATTTGTGCAGTTATATTGTCACATTCACCTTCCATGCAAGTATGTATATATTGTATGCATGAACTTCCCAAGGAAAGGAAAAACAGAAGCATGCTGCTGATTTGAAAAATGGAATAGGCAAGAGTCATAGAACTAAATAAGGATGAACATCCGTAGGCTTGCAATCCTAAATTCCAGGTTCATTCCAGACAAAAATCTTTCAGTCAGGAAAAACCTCAGGGAAGCCAGGACTATCCCTCTTTAGAAAAATGAGGCTTCACATTCATATTGGTATCAGACTAGTGAAAATGCTGAACGATTACTGATTCCTGATGTAAACAAGGTAGACTAATAGAGATGACTATCCAAGTAGATAAGCTTGACCTCCAGAACATATATTTTATGCCAATTAAGGCAAAACCATACAATGACCATAAAAAGGGCAATTGCCAGTGGCAAGTTTTGTCCCCAAACTGATTTTTCCACAGATAAGGACACTCTATGTGCAGTGGAACATCTCTGACTTTATGACATGACGAAATGATGACTTTTATCCAGCAGTTTTAAGTGGCCAATCTTTCCCCTCCCCTGTATAATTATGTCTTTCAGACCTAAGCAACTTTTGTTATGTGCCCTCCTGCTCCTTCAAGGCTCTGGCATGTTATGCTATCTTCCTTCTTCAAAAAGAACATGGAATGCCCGGGATTATTAAAGGTATGGCACGTGCTGTGCTGTGCTTATGCATTACAGTTTTGGGGATTATTTTAAGAGTTTGCTCCATATATTAATTTTGTAATCAAGACTGGTATTTTAAAGATTTACAACCACTCTTGCTAATGTGCACTTGAACTCTAATCAATCTCTACCAAATGATCAAAGTTTTGATCAAGTAGGGAGGATGGAAAAGACTGACATTTGAAAGTAAGTGTAGGGTCAACTAGAGGCAGAATGGAGGGAAATACTGTACTGGAAAGAAACCAGGACAGGCTGTACTTGACCTTTCTGCCTCCCCAAAATAATCTGTTATCTCTGAGGCAACTGAAGTTCAACTGGCCTTCCAGTAAAACACAGGCAGGCCTTGACAGGATAAAAATCTAGTATATTGGGAAAAAATGCATTTCATACTTCCGTATTTCAGTTATTCTTACTTTTCTATGTGGTAGGGATATTAAAATGGGAACATTCAAGCAAGAGCTTTGAGACATTACATTCCAAAAATGCATTTGTTTCCTGATAAAATACAAAAATAGACACATAAATAAACTGTAGCACCTTCATCAAAGAGGGTAAAAGGATTCGTTTCACTCAGTCCTGTAATGTAACGCCTGTCCTGTGCGCTCAAGAGAGAAAGACAGGAAGACACGCCTTTTGTCTCTGCTTCTGGAAACAAACCTTTTTAAAGCAAAAATACAGTCTAAAAAATTAGTACGTGGTACTCCACAGTACAGAATTTGTGGAAGCTGCTGCCATAAATTACCACTCAAGTTATTGTAAGAAAAATAACATCTACAGCTATCTTGAGCAGAATAAAAAAATTGCAGGTGAGAATACTGGAGTGTAAAAGAGCAAATTTAGTACCGAGTAGCCCACAATAAATGTCTCCCTCAGGTACATTTTTCTGTAACTGTCCACTGCTGTTTTTCTTGTAACTTCTACTGAAACATCTGGTAACATGCAATGTCTAAGAGAAGGACTAGGACTAGACATGGACTACAGTTGTTTCTAGAAATGCTATGGGAAAGTACAGCTCCTAGTGAATTAACGAGGAAAACTGAAGGAAAAGTTGAAGCAGGAAAGTATCTTTTCACACAGCTCCTACTTAAAAAAAAAAAAAAAAGATTAAAGATATGAAAAAAGAATAAAATACAACCACCACAGCAAATTAGTCTGAAAAAGCACACACTGAATCCAAGAGCAGTGAATCTTGGACCCACAGTGTGGGAAAAATTGCATTTACACTACAAGCTGGCCAATAGCTGATAAACAGAATAGCAATCTGCAAGCTGAAAAAGTTACTGACAATGATTTGGAATCAGAGAAATCCTCGAGGTACTATCTGGAGCCAGGATGAGATTATCCCAAAAGAATACAGCAAAGCTCCTCACTTGTAGACATCAGCAAAATATTTTAGCTGAACTTTTTCATTAAATTAATATACTTTATTATCAAGGAAATGGCATCAGATTATTCATTAAAAACAAGGACAATTAACAGACCTTGGAAACTTCCTGCCAAGTTGTTATTCTCATTTTTATTCTAATTTCCCACTTACCTCCCAAAGGCCGAGAGATGTTGTATACAAAGGGAGGAATGAAAGGTATCTGACAGTGATCTATGACCTGTAAAAGGATATGCTGCATTTCAGCACTGCAAGAGTGCACAGCATCCCAGACTTCTTCACTGAATGACAGAAAAATGAGCATATGCTGAAAATATCAGACCAGATTTCACTACAACCTGGAAATTCTGAATTCGTATTTGTGTCATTCAACATTAGAAGCGGTGAGATTCCGTGTAATAAATTAGGTACCTTTTCCTGCATAAGATAATCTCCAACTATTAACCTGTCATACAATTTATACGGGAACCCAACCAGCATGAATTTGTAACTTGTAACATCCAAATTGCATTAATAATGGTAAAAATAACTCTTGTGGGATTCCCAAACCATAAAATAAAAGGCCGTGCAATGCTCTTGGCAGCCAAAGAGGGTACATAAAATTCCCTGAATGGCCTTTCATTAGTTGGGTAATCAAAGACCATATGAAGTGCAACTTTCTGCCACAGCCAAGTGGCGCAAGGCCGAGGTCTCACTGCAGGTAAGTCCCTGTGCTGCACTGGAGTCAGGCAGACATGGGGACAGGAGGACTCACATCACACTGGAAGGGCTTCTCTCCGGTGTGGGTCCTCATGTGCTCATCCAGGCCTCGCTTCTGACTGAAAGCCTTGTTACACTCCGAGCACTGGTATGGCTTTTCCTGCATGGAACGACAACAGGGAGTGAAAGTGAGTCAACACAGAGCCCAAGTCATTAAAGGAGCAGAATTCCATGCTGGATGGTGCAAGTTTTATATTTTCTCTAAGGAATTGCAGTCAGTGAAAACAACAGAAAATGACTTTCAAATGATTAAGTGAAAGCTGGGAATGCTGTGGCCTGACAGTTTCCACTTCAACACCCACTTATGAATTAATTATCTGTTCCAGCCTTTCAGAACCAGTCATTTTGGGAGTCTGCATTTTGTCATGTGAAAGGTAAAGAGACACAAAATTCCAATGTACTTTACTTTATCCTCCACATATGCTTAAACCATACAGACAAGTAAGATTATCCCCCAAAACTTCAGGTTTCTTAGCAGTTTCCAAGCAGGGAAGGAGGTGAGGAGAGGAAGAGGAGGTACAAGGAAAGCTTGGGATAGAGCAAAAACTTATTTTGAAAAGTGGTGACAGAAGGTTAATGACGTATTTATTGCAGAATCTCAGAAGAAGTGCAGATGGCAACCAAGCAATCTGTATTTTTATTTGAACTATTGGTTAGCAGCTACTGTAACACATGATGTTATAAAAGTTGCAACATCACTGACCTCAATTAATCATAGAGATATGTAAGGAAACCCACATAAATATTTTTTTCTTTCAAGTTCTTCCTGAATATAGAAAATTACATAAGGTGCAATTCCACCTTGATTCTACTAAACTTGTGAAAGAACTGTATGGAAGTCAACACTTAAATAAATCAAATATAAAAGCATCATGGCAATGCACATGGCCCCATTCAAATGCTAATGCTTGAGAGGTACCTTTATTTTTCAACTGACTATACTTCTTTCATCCTACTTTTTCCTGTGGTGTCTCATTCTGTATTGCATAAGTTCTGAAGAAGGGTATTTTAGGTGACCAAGTAAACACTTCTTACTAAATTAAATTGAAAGCAATGACTGAAAATCAACAGGTAGTAAAAATGTTCAATCTGTGAATTCAAAAATAATAGGCAGTGATCTTAAATTTCTTCTAGGAGATAATGCAGGACCCAAGGCTAAGTAAGAAAGAACAACTCAGCCTAGGTGTTAAAGTAACAAAGAGAATATGCTCTATGCTTATCGAATTCTTACTCTCAGTAGATTGGGAACAATCAGGTCTCCATATACGGCTGAATCCCACCAGGATTCACCAGCATAAACCATACAGCCAATGCAGTGGGCTATAAATTAGTGTTCTTCTGGGTATGTCCCAGTCTCTCTTCAGGGCAGCTGTTTGTAGGTCCAGAGACCTCAATGGGGGGGAAGACAGGACTCCTCATTTTGGAGTACCCTCCCATGAGGTTTCCCAGAAAAGTACGTCCATGACTCTTCAGTATAGAGGAAAACATAACTCATGACCTAAAAAGATCTGAATTGGTCTGTAAAAAAAAAATAATTAAAAAATCATCATCTAGACCAAAAGCTTCATGTTACAGTGAGCTTTGTAAGGATGACCAAAAACTTCATGGAAAGGTCTTGTGTTTTTAAAGGGAATGTATGACTAAGACATATGAAAAGCAGGCTTCTGCAACAACACCTTTATTGGTTTTGTATTGTGGCTAACACAAACCACACCTCTGTGAGTCCTCCAAAAACACTTTCCTGGTGTAGAATGTTTCACAGTAAAGTATATGATTGTACACCTTAAACACCTCTGGGAACATTCCCCACTGCAAACTGCACCAGGGGTACTTGCTCCTTTTATCATCTGGTTCCTCAGGTACTTAAAGAGTTAACCTGATTAACGCATTTATTTTAGACTTCAATGGACTTCAGGATTCCATTTTGGAGGAAGAGTCACTATAAGCAGTGGGAAGTTGAAGCCACAAACCTGGGCTGCATTATCTTCCCCCAGGTTATGTTTGGCTATTTGTACTATTCTCCGCAGCAAAAAGGGGTGTATCCCACCGTGCCCTTGGCATTTGCATTCAAATTCACATATGTAGTGCATCAAACACATCCAAAGCTTTGATCTAATTTTAGAGCCCTTACATCTGTATATTGCAGTGAGTTCAGCAGACACGATCCTGATTCACACCAGCCTCCTCTCCCCTAAGTGAACCCGCCCTCCATTCACATCTGTGTCTGTTTCAGTCAAATCAAGTGACGTCCAGAGCAAAACTTGGCCCTAAGTTTATCTTCAGAGAAAAGTACTTTTTTGTTGGTGGTGGTTTCAAAGAAAACATCACTCTCGGAGACTAATTTCTTCAAAACAAAGCATTCTGTGCTTTTCCTTTTGTCTCTCCTCCTTCTCCCCCTCATAACAAATTTCCATTCCACAATACTTGGAGAAAGCATAATTTCTAATAAGGAAAAGATGATGTTTGCTTGGCACAACCATCACTGCTCTAAACATGAACAGAAAAAAAAAAAGCTATAAAAATCACAGCCACAGGTCGGAAAAAGTTAATGCCACCACAAAAGGACAATAAGTGCCAGTGGTGAGATTGGAAGAAAGCTGGACACATTTAAAATATCAGGAAAAACCTGCTGTCAACAAAACAGGAGCTCCTTGGGAAGATCATCCAAGTCTGACTTCAGAGGAGTTACCAACTGCTAGTACTATAAATCTGCCCCTGTTCAAAAAGCATCTGCAAGGCCATGACTGTGGTGGCAGCAAAGCCAAAGGATTACATGTGTTTTCTTTTATTGAGGATATAAATGAGGAAGGGAGCAGAGAGAGAGAGCGAGATACACAGGACAGAGCTGATACTGCAGTGATTTAATATCACAGTTTTAAGCATGCCTGGTATAAATAGAAATATGTAGATCAGGATTTATTGCCTTCCTGCCTCTAAAGAAGCAAAGGCCAAGCAAAGCCCAAATGATATTCTGGAAGGTGCTTCTCCTGTAAGAGATATGTAACTTCAAAGCTCCTACCTCCAATGATTTTCTCTTTACTATGTTAAAACTGAGAGAAAAATCAACATTTTAATAACTATGCCAAATAAAACACGCCTGCAATACACGCTTATCTGTCTGTGGACAGATAAACGCTCCTTGGATTCTATGCTTTCCAATAAAAGATCTCATTCAGAACATGACAAAATCTCAAGGTCATTTGCACCACCTTCAGCAGTTCGATACAACACGTGTACAGAGCATCCTGCAACCCCAGCAGATGGAAATACTTCTGTGCACAGTATTTGAACTGCTCACTGCAGCTCTAGTTGACTATATATGCCTTAAGATAATATACATTATGTATATTATGTTTATATAAATATTATTAAATATTATGTTTAGCACTAGTGCAGGTGGTTGTTTCTGTAAACCTGGAACAATCCTTCACACAGGGAAAACAAGGATGACTTTGGTAAGAGTATTTCCAACTACCTTTTCTAACCTGAATTTAGAACTATGTATTACAGGAGCTCAACAGCAGTGGGGAGACAAATACAGTATAGACACTATATCCAAATAAATTATATCCAAGATTCAAAAAAAGTGAGAGTTAAGAAAAGTTCTAGCAACTTATTCCAAGAGCACTTGAAAACTGAGCTGAAACCACCCTCAAGAAACCTTAATTCTTTACTTTTGGGGCTAAAATAATTTACTACAGTGATTTCAGACTGACACCACTGTGAAAGTGAACTTGTTGACTACAGAGATGTTAATAATACTTTAATGACTGAATTCTAACTGACATACATAGTACACCAAGAATTCCAGAGCTATCTGGGATCTATTTTTACATTCTACCAAATTCAGCAGATCTACTTCTGATTTACTTAATAATTTCACATTTTGCGTGTTTCTACTTGTAGATCATGGCACACCTTAGAATCAGTAGGATCTCAGTGTGAGACTCACTGTCTACGTCAAGTTTCACACAAGTATCAACTTGTTGGATCCATATTTTCCAACATGCTGAAAAATGAACTTTCAGAGAAAAAACAAAAAGCTTATCAGTTCTTATATTACTTGTAAACATTTCCACTTGTCACATGAATGAGAAAATTGTCAGACATGAATGGTGATGATACAGGACACAAACCCCCCTGAAAAAAATTGTTTTTTCTTTTCATTGGTATTCTAAAACACAGCTTTCCTTTGCACCCAGAAGGCCTTATAACACCTACTCATGAGATCTAGATAAAGTAGCACTATCTGTTTTCAAACTGCTCTTTATGTGAAGACTTTGAAAATATCTTCATTAGTCTTAATGCATTTGAATTATCACTTGAAAAGAAGGTTAATAAATTAATTGTTTGGGGAAAAAAAACTCAGCAAGAATAGAAGAGTGGCCTAAAATAAACACACAAGACCAGTGAGATAATATTAAAATATCCAAGTCAGTTTTGCAGCTACCAAGAGCTAATCTCTCAAGCAGAAACCCGGAAATCCTAGAGCTTTGCCAGCCTGACAATGCAGGAAATCTGCTTACAAATAAGGAGGACAGTGACAAACACAGATTTCAGGAAGCATTATCTAAAGGGCACCTCAGGCACTGAGGGAATGATGCTAAGTTCAGGTCACCTGTGTATTTCCCTAAAACCCTTTGCTTTGCTTGTTTTAAACTTTTTCCCAATACCAGTAACACTGGAGGGAATCAAACCTGGGTCTCCCACATGACAGGCAGAGACCTGGGTTCGATTCCCGCCAGGGAGGCAGTGATGCCATTTAAGAGTTGGATCCATCATCAGCAAGTTTGCAGATGATACTAAGCTGGGGGCAAATGTTGAACTGCCGGAGGGTAGGAAGGCCCTCCAGAGGGACCTTGACAGGCTGGAGAGATGGGCAGGCTCCAACAGTATGAGGTTTAACAAGACTAAGTGCCGGGTTCTTCACTTCGGCCATAACAACCCCATGCACCGCTATCGGCTGGGGGAGGAGTGGCTCGAGACTAGTGAAGTGGAGAGAGACTTAGGTGTACTGATTGATAGGAAACTCAATATGAGCCAGCAGTGTGCCCAGGTGGCNCTGTGAGGCATCTAGGTTGGTGTTACGCTCTGGGATGTGCTCTCGGTCGCTGTACGGGTATTAGATGGTGAGTTGGACTAGATGATCCTTGTGGGTCCCTTCCAACTCATAATTTTCTTGATTCTGTGACTCGATGGTCCTTGTGGGTCCCTTCCAACCCAGAATATTCTGTGATTGTGTGATTCTGTGAATGATTCACTCTGTTTCAATTATCCCTAATTATTAATGTTGCTGTATCCCTGGGGAGCTCTTCAGCCACTTTTACATGGAGCACATCAAAATTCGGTGACCAGAGCAGGTACCATTCTGTCAAAAAACTCACGTGAAGGAGAACTGAAGGAACAAGTTCAGGCCTAGACCAGCCTGAAAAGCAGCACTTCAGGGGCCTGGAATCAAGCCCAACCAGGCAGCCCAACACAGGGATCATGACGCATAAAATACCAGCTTCCATCTAAATTGAAGGGCTTGGGAACTGAGGTATAATGCCGTCAGAAAGACAAGAAAGTGCCCACAGAAACATGGATGGCTTATGGAGCTGATGTTCAGTCACATTTCAGCCCTAGAAAGTCCAAACCTAAGCAGATTAACCAGGAAAAAGGCACCACTGGCAACACATTCCCTGGCGAGATGAGAGGCCAAATCACTGAAGATCGCAGATGGTGCAAGATAATGCAGCCCAGTTTTGTTTCTAAGTGTGACAAATGTGCAAGACCTAACGAGATGCTCTCTTAGTACATAATTGGAACATTTTTGGAAGTTACAGGCCTTCCTAAACCATCAGACTTGCATTAAATTACTAAAGTAACATTGACCCAGGAAGACAGAGGTTGATGAGAACATACAACTCTACAGAAGTGCGAGGGATTTGAATTTTATAATGATTAAAACTCAATAAAAAATCACTTTACAAGTACATACTTCCTCAGATGAGAAGTAGAATCCTCTAAAAAAATATTTCCAATAATTCCAACTCCAATTTCAACTTCCCTGTTGAAATAACTGTGAAAGAATCTTGGCAGATTTAAACAAAAAAGTGACTTTTATTAGAAGCAGCTAATGTTTTTGTTAGAACAGGTCTCAATTAATTTTTAGGGTATTGGAAAGTCTATTTTGCAATAAAATTTGTAACGAAAACAAAGCCATGCAGCTTCATTGAAATGCCTACCAGAAAAAAAATAATCAGTATATTTATTAAAAAGTTCCAGTATGTGCAATTAGTTGGACGTTATCGTCTCATTAACTTCCCATTCTCCATAGGAGTCCTCCCTATTTGCTACCTATAATCTAAAAAGTTCTTGTTGCTTTGTGGTTTCTTAAACTGCCGAGGTAATTTCTGCTTCTGAAGATTTAGTGAAGGAGGGTTTATTTAATCAGCCATGTTGAAAATTCAATAGATGTTCATCTGCTCCTGGAAAAAGAACAGTATTGACATAGAAAAAGTACATTTTCACTCTACAAGGAAGGGATGATCATCAGTCAACATGCCATAAAAAAAGTGTGAAATTATAGGTGCAGTGGGATTCAAACCTTCTACATTCTGTGTACAAACACAGATTCTGCAGGCAAGGAAACCACAGCCCTGGCAAAGTCATCATCCTCAGACAGATGTTTGGGAACTCACTCATGTCTCACCAACAGGGAAACAGAGATAAAAATCCAATATGGAAAGAAAAAAAATCAAAATTCAATCAACACTTCATATTATTTTATCACACACTGTCATGTGCACAGAAGACTATATTTAGTACCCAAAGTAATTTTTTTTGACAATAGCATTGTATGCTGCTTCCAGAACACATGATCCTTTTTCAAACTTAAAGCCCAAATATCTCCTGGGAAACACAGAACAAGTGATATTATGTTACAGTTGTCAATATTTTTCTTGCATTATTTTTTATTTACTATTATTTTAATATTCTTCTGGGTTAAAAAAGAAAAGAAGGGGCAGTGTTAAGTTCAAATGACACATATATATACATGTAAATATAAACATTGGCCAAGCATTTCAAGTGTGAACAAGTAAAGTCACTTGCAGAGTGACAGAAATATGCTTCTCTCAATTTTGGATTCCTTACAGTATAATCTCTGAACATTTGGTGCTTTTTAAAAACATAATTAAATGTGCGTTATAAAATATGTAGTAGGAACTTAGGCATGAAACAAAAAGGGACCTACTGACACAGTGTAGTTTCTGAATTACCTGCAGTTCGAGCATTACAGCCACCTGCCTCCCACCCACCAGAAACCAGATTTTTAAATAAGCTACATAAAATCTACATCTATCTGGTGTATGGAAATACAAAATATTCAAATCAAGTGATGAAAAGCCATTTGCAAATGCATTCCACTCTTTCTGTTTTCCATCACTGAAACAAGCTCCAATAGAAGCCCCATTTTCAGAAGTAACAAAAACATCAATCTGATTTGACAATAACTCCAGGTACTTATCAATGACTATTTCCCAACATTAACAATTACATTGCAGTAGCATACAATAATTCTTCCACATGCTTAGGCCCGAACTAGTGATACTATGTCAGGCACTGAATACAGCCTTAGGAAAGCGCTGAAATTTCTGCACTGTGAAAGCTGGAAGTCTGCACGTCCTTCCTCAGAGCTGATACGGGCTGGAAATTCATTTCACCAACAACTTCAATGCGTTCCTCATTTATGTTTTCCTAGGCTGTTATATTTCTTAAGGGAAAAAAACCCATCAAACCATAAAGCAAACATGGAAACAAATCCATACCCAGGTGACATTTTAATATCAGGTGGTTGGTGTTCTCTCCCCTCCCGTGCTCAGCAGGGGTTTTTTGACTGACTCTCTCTGTTTGCTCCAGAGTTGGAGCTGACACCTGTGGCCACCCAGGCTGTGCTCAGTTTAGCAGCTGCCAGACCTTAATCAACTTTCTACAACGATTTTTCCAGCAGCCTTCCCCGATCTACAGCATCAGGTTTGGCATTTAATCCCACTGGTAAAATGCATCTAGATTTAATCTCTACAATGACATTTTCCTTGTCCAATGTCACAGTTTTATTTTTAAGCTACTTCATAATTTTTCTGGCCCAAAGACCGGACACTTTTTCATTATGTTTATGAGAAGGGTGCTATGATTGTGTTTATTTTCACATTGCCAGGCTCACCTGATACAAAAATACATTCTGGATTAATATATCTCACTAGATATTCTTTAAATAATTACTTTGCATGCAAGAAAAAACTTCAAACAAACTATGTATAGGAAAGGGTACAGAAAAGGAAGAGCCAACAACCTTACCATTTTTGGAAAAGTCAGAACTTGGGATGCCTCAAGAAATTTCAAGTGTGACTCACTTGATTTTTCCATTCTTAGAACTGATAAAACCCCTCAAACCATGACAAGTGTACTTCATTTTTTTTATTTCCTAACCTTTAGTTTTGTCTTAGTTCAAATAGCCCAGGACCACAGAACAAGTTCCATACAATGAACTGGTCTCATTCTCAGGGCTTTCAAACTATTTCTGTACAGATCACTTTCTTCTCTGGAAAAGTTCTGACACAGAACAGTTGGAGCAGAGCACATCTCCTCCAGAGTTAATACTCAGATCTTGTGCACTCACTTCACAGAAGACACACCTGAACAGCTCAACAGCTGCTTTCTCTGCTGAAAGGGGTTTGTTTGTTTCCTGTACACTGAATTCCTGGCAAGCACCAACCCACCAGGACTAATAACATGTGTGCCAAGCACACACATTATTTACAAGCTCTTGTAAATAATGGTGTCTTCCCAGTTTACTTCCCACAGTATTTTCCAATACCCAACTTCCCCTCACTGCTCTGTTCTTTCACTTAACTTTGAATCACATCACCTAAAATACATATTTATTCCCTTGTACCTACACTAATATTTACTCACCTGAACAACTACAGTTTATTATCCTACAGTACGTGTATGGACAATTTCCAGGAGAAGAGACTCAGCATAATCCCTCCTTCTGTTTTGAAATTTCGTAATAAACTCTGCTTTCTGTTCTATTATTTTTATTAACATTTGTAGTTATATAATATATATTATATGACTTATATTTTCTCCTCATCCTAATGTTTGCAATTTCTTATTGGTCTGGTTCTATTTAAATATTACATAAGGTGTTGAAGAGTGAAGAAGAGGGAAAGCTGGGAGAGGCAAGACTATAGCAACAGGCTTCAACTGTAAAAATTACTAGTGATGTTAATGTTATCAATATCGATTCTGGTTACCTTCAAGTAAAAAAAATATTTACATGGGGATAAATGAACATGAAATGCCAATCACACATGAATAAGCATCACTGTGAAGTTTTGGAATAGGAGTAGTGTAACCACAAAGACAACCAAAACCTCAAACCAAGGTCTAAAAAATCATGTTGTGCCTGCATAATTTAATCCTACAGCATAACTCTGAAGATGAGCAGAAGTCTGTTTGGTGCACACACACAAAACTAGAACTGAAAAAATAGAACTTTAAGATCTAGATGACCAAGACATCACAAATATCTGGAAACACTCCTATCAGGTTTGGGTCAGATAGTTTGCGGTTGGTTTTGGTGTTTTCATTCAAAGTGCATGACAAATCAGGAAAACAAATAAGTTTGGTTTCAGAGCTTGCTTACCACTCGTCCCACTCAAAGCCCTGGAGAACTGGAGAGACCTTGACAGGCTGGAGAGGTGGGCTGAATCCAATAGTATGACACACAGAATCACACACAGAATATTATGAGTTGGAAGGGACCCACAAGGATCATCTAGTCCAACTCACCACCTAACACCCGTACAGAGACCGAGAGCACATCCCAGAGCGTAACACCACCTAGATCCCTCACAGTCTAGCAGGCCACTCTGAGCCGGAAGGGGTCCAGGGCCATCCAGCCCTACACCCCCCAGCTAGACCATGTCACTAAGCTCCTCGTCCAGTCTTCTCTTAAACACTTCCAGGGATGGTGACTCCACCACCTCCCTGGGCAGCCCATTCCAATATGCAATTACTCTCTCTGTGAAAAAACGCTTCCTAACGTTAAGATTGAACCTCCCCTGGCGTAGCTTGAGGCCGTGCCCTCTCGTTCTGGTGTCGTCAGCCTGGAAGAAGAGGTC
>WEKX01001602.1:47046-64826 GCA_013390025.1 Pitta sordida | reverse complement strand
AGAGGACACAGTCTTAGGCTGCATCAGGGGAGGTTTAGGCTGGATGTTAGGAAGAACTTTTCCACAGAGAGAGTGATTTCCCATTGGAATGGGCTGCCCAGGGAGGCGGTCGAGTCACCTTTCCTGGATGTGTGTAAGAAAAGGTTGGATGGCGTACTTAGTGGCACAGTTTAGATGATGGGTTGGTGTTGGGTAGGTTGATAAGTTAGGTAATAGGTTGGACTTGATGATCTCTACGGTGTTTTCCAACCTTTTTAATTCTGTGTGTGCAACTTACATGGTCATGACACTTCTCCAGGTGCAAACACAGTAAACAACTGTAAAGAATGGTCTGCCCAGGGAGGTGGTGGAGTCGCCACCCCTGGAGGTGTTTAAGAGTAGGCTGGATGAGGCATTTAGTACCATGGTTTAGACAATGGGTTGGTGTTGGGTTACAGGTTGGACTTGATGATCTCCAAGGTCTCTTCCAACCTTGTGGATATTGTGATACTGTGAATTTATTGCACTTCTTAAAGTGATTAACAGCTGGAAAAAAAGGAGAAACAACTAATAGCATGAGACATGCCTGCTCTCAAATGCACCAGCAGGAAACACTGCACAACCTAGTGGTTACACAAGCTAAAACTTTATCTAAGATCTCCAGTGAATATACTCAAGACTCAGGTAGAACAGCAGAAAATGACACAAGCAGTTTTGGTCTTATTTTGACTTCTTCAGAAAGCTGCTCTGCATGCACATTTGCAGATGGAGACTGCTAACTTGAGAAGTCTGAGGCTGGTAGTATTTGGAATACTTAACTTCACCTGGAGATCTCCCTTCTCTGAGGGAATTCACATCTGGCAGTTTCACAACAGCTCTCCATTTCTTTGCTGGCTGAGTGGGGTCAAGATCTCACCTTTGTCCTTTAGCAAATACAGTGAATCCCCAGTACATCACGATCTCTGTATTACGACCCCGCTCATTTGTGAAGCAGAGGTCCCCAGCCCGACGCACGTGCGGTGCCTCTGCTCTGCCGAGGGGTGGTGCCGTGGTGCCGGACTCACCCCACCCTGCAGGGAGGGGCCTCGCAATGGCGGCACCGTGTCCCATCCCTGAACCAGGAAACTGCCCCACGAAAGTGAGGCAAGCGAGGGGGCACAAGCGCTGTGTGCTGGAAGGGGGCTTCTGTTCCCCCGCCCTCTGAGACCATATGGGCAGCGGTCCCAGGACCGGTGGATGTTAAAGGGAAAGAACTGGCCTGAGACCCCCATCTCCCCCACCCTGTGGGCTTCTCCGGGCTGCAGAGAGCATGCTCCCACAGCCCAAGCCCCGCGCCGCTTCCCCCCACCTCCCTCCCCAACCTCAGTGATCGGGCCCGCACCGGGTGGCCCCCACGGACGCCACACCAGGGTCAGGGTGGGGAGGGCATGTGGCGCAGGGGTGCGCATTTCTGCAGCTCGCAATGGCATTTAGAGCCGTGCGGCACCATGCCCCGGTCTCTGACCCGCTCCTGTGTGTCTCCTGTGTGCTCCGCTGAGACCCAGCACAGCACTGCCACGAGACATGTCAAAACCCGGGCAGTGCTGCCTCTACCAAGACTGGTGGATGTTAAAGGGAAAAAAAACTCCAATAACAACACACCCCCACCCACCCCACCACCATAAGCGGCACAGGGTGTCACAGTGCTGCAAAGTTAAGGTTTTTCCAGGCTCCAATAATGCCGACAGTGCTCAGGGACACCCCTTCCCCGCCGCGAAGGCAGGGCGAGCACGTGCAGGGCAGCACAAGCACCGGGGCCGGGGGGCTTTGGGGGGTAGCAGCAGCACGTGGTTTGGGCTGCGAGCACACACGATTGGCGCAGCCCCTCAGAAACAGTTCCCTTTGCTCGCTTGTGCCGAGAGAGACCATGGAAAGGAGCGGAAAACTGTCCCCAGCGCTCCGGAATGCTGGGGGGTGGAGCAACGGGCATGGCCTGCATGCATATTAACGACCTGCACTTCCTTGCGAGTTTAGCGTTTTGCGAGGGCCGTGGCCTGACCCGTTCCTTGCAAACGACGGGGTATAACTGTATATGCCTACATGGCAAGACTTCTCCCTAAAACAGGGAACCTTTGAGCTAACTGAGACTCAAGGTCCAAAAACAATCTCTGAGAAATCTGCAATTTGCCTTTTATTTGGCCTTCAGTTAAATACAATAACAAAGTAATTTTGCAGCTTAATACTTCTCATTAGTTAAGAAAGTACAGCCTCTAGAAAAGCTCACAGTGACTGGATTTTACAGAGACAGTAAGAATTAAAGCACTGGATACTGAAGTTTCAATAACAGTGAAGCACCCACAGGATTGCTTACTCAGTAAACAACGTTAATTTATATCTATATAAATTAAAGGAAGAGGTTAGTACTGCTATTATTTCGACATAAAAGAAAACAAACACAAAAGAAACCAGAAGGTCAGTAAGGGAGTCGTAATTAGAATTTATAAGTTAATGACTTGAATCTTCACATCTTATTTAGATAAGTATAAAATATCTTGTTTGACATAGCCTAATCTCTACATAAACAGCAATTAATTGCTTTTCACCACACAATTCATAGACAATCCCCAAAGAACCATAAAAACTAAGTTACACTTCCCCCTGTGTGGGACTTACCCTTGTGTGGGTGCGAATGTGCATCTTCAACCCATCGTTCTTGCTGAAGGCTTTGTCACAGTAAGGACACTGGTAAGGACGCTCACCTGGAAACAGGGAAAGTGTTAAGAGTCCAGAAATACGGCCTCAGGCACAAGAAGGCCTTGCAGCACAACCGTTCGTCAAATGAAGTACAGTAATACCTCGCTGCATTGCACCCCCTCCATTGCGACCTCACTGGTTTGCAAGAGATTTTTCCTGCACATCTGCCTCAGTGATTCACGGAGCTTCCTGGCCAACACACGCTCAGTTCCTCTGCTCCGCTGAGGGGCGGCACCAGCGCTCCCTGTGGGGCGGGACTGGCCCAGCCCCGCAGGTAGGGCACACAGTATCTCTCTCTCCTGTGGCATTTATGGTTCCAGCGCCGTGCCCCAGTCCCTGCCCTGCTCCTGTGTGTCTCCATGCCTGGTCCCCACAGTGGAAGGCTCATGCCTCGGTACGCCCCAGGCGGCTGCTGAGACCCAGCGCAGCACTGTCACAAGCCATGCCATCCCCTGTTACTCGAAGCTCAGCCGAGGGACTGAGCCCCACCGGGTGCATGTTACTGTTTCCATGGCTACAGGCGGGGAAGGCGATGGGGCCTGTGCCCAGGGACTGCTGCCCGGCACACCTGGTGATGACGTAGCCCCAGGGAAAGTGCCCCACAAAAGTGGGGCTGGGCTGGCCGCAGTGGCAGTGGAGCAAGCACTGTGTGCTGGGACAGGGCAGTGGTGGGACGTGTCCACAAGTTAAGGTTTCTCAGGTTCCAAGAGCGCTGACCAGACCCCCGGGACACCCCTTCCCCACCACGGCCCCAGAGCTTCCCCACCACAGAGGCAGTGCAAGCATGTGCGGTGGCAGCAGCCCAGCAGCAGATGCAGAAGCGGCAGTGTGGCCAAAGAGAAGCCCAGGGATTGTCCGTGGCATCTCCCCAGGCACAGTGGGCTCAGAAACGCTTCCCTGTGCTCCCCTGTGCTGGGAGAGCCCATGAGGAGGAATGGAAAATGCTCCCCAGCACTCCTGATTGGCTGGGGGAGGCGCAATGGCCATGGCCTGTATGCATATTAATGACCCACGCGTGTTTGCAAATTAGATGTTCAATGAGACCCTGACAAGACTTGTTCCTCACAAAGGGTGAGGTAAGACTGCACTTTTTTCTGGCCTTACCTTCACATTCTGATTGAACAAGAACAGATCTAAACATTAGAAAAATTACAAATAAAGGTCCATCTGGGCAGGATGCAGTGCTGGATCAAAACATTCCCGTTTGCTGGCTGATTTTGTGCTAGCAATATATGAATAAACACAGACAGCCTTGGGAA
Source organism: Pitta sordida (assembly GCA_013390025.1). Lineage (NCBI taxonomy): Eukaryota > Metazoa > Chordata > Aves > Passeriformes > Pittidae > Pitta > Pitta sordida. Next base: position 60,855 of record WEKX01001602.1, on the reverse strand, counting down.
ATTAAAAAAAAGAAAATAAGAAAGAAAACACCTAATGCTCTTGCTCAAACCACATTCTCCAGTGATTTACACATGGTCACTTTTATGGCTAGGCATTAACTGCCCCCAAATATTTCTTCTATTTCACATCTGGTCATTATTAGAGGCCTCTGAGTGCCTAAATCCCAAAGAAATATAAAATATAAAACTACTCTTTCATAATGCCGTATCTGAGCTGTGTTAGAAGCTAGTTAATCAAAAGTTTCTGCAAATTTTGTGTGGCAATTTATGGCTGAAACAGAAGCAGAATAATCTCACCATCTCCCTTGCAGCATCCCATATCTTAAAGGTATTTGTTTAATGCTCCATTAAACTGGTGTCATTTAGCATCGATATTCTCAAACTCACATTAGTGTCAGGTGGAAACTGAGCCGTTCAGAAAAAAATAGCAAGAGCTTCATAACTTGCATTTTAATTTTTAACTCTTCAGGCAATGCCCTGGAATCTGAGTCTATTGCCTTTTCTTCTTGTACATGACACTTTAATAGCAAAGATCAGGTTGTTTCCATTACAAAACACAGTTCAAAAAAATTAACACAATAGCTGATTTTCTCTTAACAAAATGGAAATTGTTCTACACAGCTATAATGCTGAAGGTGTAGTAAACCTTTCTTTGAAAACACAAGTTAAGCAAAGCCTTCTCTACTAGGCCAATACATAGCTTTCTGCTCATGAATGAATTTCTGCATGTGTAGAGAGATTTAACATAGTCTAAATGTCCAACACTTATTAACACTCACACTCAATCCTGAAAAACAGGCAAGTATGATTAACTACACTTTACAGTTAAAAAAAGCTTCTTTTCTGTCTTTTATTACTGCTTAGGTAACTCTGTGAATGAAAAAAAGCACAACATGGTGCGCCAAAGCATTTGTGAAACACAAATGTTTTCTTTTTTGGGCTCTGCCATCTCTCAAAACGCACAACTGTGTGAATTTGGCTTTTTTTTGTTTTGTTTTAGGATGATGACAACAATCACTGTGTTATAGCTGTGCTCTCACTGAGCAGTTTGATATATGATACTCTGTCTCCTGACCCTCAATGCCTTTAGTCCATGCCTCTGAAATTCAAACACTCCAACGGTTGTCAGTACTCAAATATTTAATTAATTCAGCTGACATTTTTATGTTTTAGGGCGTTTGAATGCAGAAGTCAGAGCTTTCAGCAGGTTGTAAGTAGATGAGCGTTGACAGGTAGTGGTTGCACCCCTCCTCCCTCCCTCCCCCACCCTCGAGCCTCTTTAAAGAGAAAACTTTTGCTTTCAAAGGATGGGTTTGAGTTTGTCTGAAACGGATTGAGTGTCCTGAAATCCACCACGGAGACTACAGTGCTTGATGAGTAAGGCCACAGGAGCTTTCAGCAGATGCCAGCAGAGGGCAATAACAGGACTGCACATCCAACGTGTTACACCTGGAAAAGGTCAGGCTTGGAGCAGCTGTCACCAAAAATCCTCACGGATCTAAAAAATCAGGTTTATTATGTAACCCCAGCTGCCAGCTCTGACATGACATGACATTGATGCTTGGTGACATCTTGTTTTCCTAATCTATACAAACAATTTCTCATGCACTTGTGCCATTAATAGTTGTCAGGTAAACCACTTAAAAGATGACCCCAGCTAACTTTAGTGTTGCTCTTATTTTTTACTATTTTCTTTCACCTCATCTTTGTAGCCTGAATGCTTAAAAAGTATACAAGTGACTTTGTGCTTACACAAGCAACTGTGCATACACACCTTATTCACTACCTCAAATGGTGTTAGGATCTTGCGAAATTAAGAAGGGTTTGTGCTTCAGCAGTTTAGAATGGTCACTGACAAAAACTGGAGCTCAAGTGTGCTGTGATAAAAGCTCCTGGGACAGCAATGTTATCCATCAGTGCTTCCACATCCATCTAGTGTCAGGCAAAGATCACCAAAACACAATTGTAGTCATAGGAATATTAACCCTCAGGTCAACTCATGCACAATAAATACTTGAGAAATTTCCTGGTGCAAGACTTCTCTGACCAGAGGAATGCACCTCCAAGGAGGAAATGCNATGGAATATTTTTATGCCTGAAGGTTTTTGAAACCTGCTTTCTACACAAAGACATGGATAGTATGAGGGGGAAAAAATCTTTTTAACTTCTAAATACATTACCCAGCCTTAATCCTAACACTTCATATTTGGAAAATACGTATCTGAAAAAAAGGCCAGAGCCTTTTAATGACACACTTGTGTCACTAGAGCACAACTGAGACTACGATCTGCACTTTCCACTATCACATTCCACCAGGCTTTTTCCTTTAGTCCAGTGTCAAAATCCAGCAGGCACAGTGACTACATCATCCTCTGACAGCCCAGAAGTGACACTGAGAATGCAACAATAACTAAGAACAATTGTTACAATTAAAATCACAAAACATTCAAGCAAGTAAAATGTCTTGTTTACCCTGGAGTCACAGCTGACTGTCATGTCCCTGCTGTCCCACAACAAACTGCTCAACACATTAATGGCACTTCTGCACAAATAGCCCCAAATAAATAATCCTTGGATAAATTGCAGTGGATTTAGCATAATTCAAAGTCTAGACATTCCACTTGCAGATTTTGTATGAACAAAAAACCCAAAGCTTTCAATGTAATAAAAATAAATTTAACCTTAATACAAGGATTACGAAAAACAATTCCATGATTGAAAAACATATGGGATTTTGATCTGAAATACATGTCATGACAGAACTGATATCTTTTTTCCCCCTCAAGCATGCACATCTCTAGCTTGAGATCACAGTATCTCTTGGACCTTAATGTAGCATAGGAGGTTAAACACCAGATTCCTCCATTCCAGTTCGAGTCAGGATGGGCAATTTCCCATGAGACATTTGCAATCAAAGGTGCTGTAAAGCAGTATCTGCCACAAGTTTAGCACTCAGGTTTCCCAAACTCAGATACCACAGGAACAAAACAATTAAGTAATGAAACCAAACACACAGTAGTTTTTTAAGATTTCAAGATTTCAGTGGCTACTGCTAGACACTTAATAAATATTTGAGGCCCAATAATTCAAGTAATGTGTATTGCTATTTGCACACTGTATTTTACATTCCCTGAAGTCAGCTGAGGCACAGGAAAAAAGCAGCTGACTACAAAGTCAGGTGGAAACCTACCGTGAGTAGCAGTGCAAGTGATTACTTGGAAACAATGGACTCAGGTAAGACCACCCAAATAAGTATTTTACAGGTGAGAAATATATTCCCATCAAATGCAACAAATGAAAAATGCAACAGAGAAATGTAGCCCTAACCAAGGACAGTTGATGCATGCTGAAGGATGCATTCAGTGGACTACCACATTCAATCTGGGGGGCAGTATCCCAGAGCTCTTTCAAAGCACACACAGGCATTACTTCTACTTCATTCTGGTAAATCTGGAGTCATATGTACTGACCCCATTCCCATGCAGCTTGCTTGGTCACCTGTGCACAATTCCCAGGTATGCATGTTGGCTCTCATGCACAAATTCCCTGGCTTTCTGGCCTTATTGGAACTCAACTGCCCTGGTAAGGAATGAAGAATTTGAATTATGCAGCAAAATTGTCAAGGTGGGAGGTTTTTATATATTTTTTGATATGTCTCTGCTTGGTCAGAGTGTTCAGTCACGAAAATCAGAAAAATATCTAAGAGATGTCCAGCGTATGCAATGTGAAAGGAGTTGTTTCTTCTGTTTTCTTTACAAAATTACCAAATATACTTACAGCAATGTGGTCCCTGAGGCTCTTCCACAGACTGTTTACCATGTTCTAAATAGAGCCCTTTTTCCGTCTTCTAAATACAGCTGCTTTTCAGGTGTTGAACTACTTATATGTTTCATATATATATATATATATATATATGTGTGTGTGTGTGCATTATTTCAAAATATCAACTTTCAGAACAGTTATGGTAAAGTATAATCTTTCATAAAGGCCTTTATAAAGACCGGGGTAGGGAGAGGGGAAGAGAGGAGAAAGGGAGACTCCACCATCACCCAACTGCAGTGGAAAGAAGGCAGTTCACCTGGGGAGGAATTTGGAGGCAGGGGAGCCATCTGGAACACACATGCAACACTCCACAGCAGATGATCCACAGGACAGCCCAGAATGGGAATTGCAAGGGGGCTCTTTTAGTCAGAGATAATCTGGGGTGATGACAGCATTCACCAGCAAGTAAGGATGGGCAAAAGGTNAGCTCCTGGGACAGCAATGTTATCCATCAGTGCTTCCACATCCATCTAGTGTCAGGCAAAGATCACCAAAACACAATTGTAGTCATAGGAATATTAACCCTCAGGTCAACTCATGCACAATAAATACTTGAGAAATTTCCTGGTGCAAGACTTCTCTGACCAGAGGAATGCACCTCCAAGGAGGAAATGCCAACAGGTTAGGTAACAGGTGATAAGTTGGACTTGATGATTTCTATGGTCTTTTCCATCCTTACTAATTCTCTGATTCTGTGAAATGAAAATTAAAAATAACTAAGATGAGCAAATGCAACAGCCTTGCAAGTCATGTATCTCTATTTTCTTGCTTTCACAAGAGGGAGTTACTAAGAACCAAAGTGAAGGAGAGTAATTTCCCCTATGAGGAGCTACAATGTCACTGGGAGTTAGTGCCAGGAGCACATTTATGAGCTATGGTGTCAATGTGTAACCATACTAAGAGGGGGTGCAGCCCAAGTAAAGTTTTTGCCAATTCACAATTATGTCATTTGCACTCTGGTTTTTTATANGTCACAGCTGACTGTCATGTCCCTGCTGTCCCACAACAAACTGCTCAACACATTAATGGCACTTCTGCACAAATAGCCCCAAATAAATAATCCTTGGATAAATTGCAGTGGATTTAGCATAATTCAAAGTCTAGACATTCCACTTGCAGATTTTGTATGAACAAAAAACCCAAAGCTTTCAATGTAATAAAAATAAATTTAACCTTAATACAAGGATTACGAAAAACAATTCCATGATTGAAAAACATATGGGATTTTGATCTGAAATACATGTCATGACAGAACTGATATCTTTTTTCCCCCTCAAGCATGCACATCTCTAGCTTGAGATCACAGTATCTCTTGGACCTTAATGTAGCATAGGAGGTTAAACACCAGATTCCTCCATTCCAGTTCGAGTCAGGATGGGCAATTTCCCATGAGACATTTGCAATCAAAGGTGCTGTAAAGCAGTATCTGCCACAAGTTTAGCACTCAGGTTTCCCAAACTCAGATACCACAGGAACAAAACAATTAAGTAATGAAACCAAACACACAGTAGTTTTTTAAGATTTCAAGATTTCAGTGGCTACTGCTAGACACTTAATAAATATTTGAGACCCAATAATTCAAGTAATGTGTATTGCTATTTGCACACTGTATTTTACATTCCCTGAAGTCAGCTGAGGCACAGGAAAAAAGCAGCTGACTACAAAGTCAGGTGGAAACCTACCGTGAGTAGCAGTGCAAGTGATTACTTGGAAACAATGGACTCAGGTAAGACCACCCAAATAAGTATTTTACAGGTGAGAAATATATTCCCATCAAATGCAACAAATGAAAAATGCAACAGAGAAATGTAGCCCTAACCAAGGACAGTTGATGCATGCTGAAGGATGCATTCAGTGGACTACCACATTCAATCTGGGGGGCAGTATCCCAGAGCTCTTTCAAAGCACACACAGGCATTACTTCTACTTCATTCTGGTAAATCTGGAGTCATATGTACTGTCCCCATTCCCATGCAGCTTGCCTGGTCACCTGTGCACAACTCCCAGGTATGCATGTTGGCTCTCATGCACAAATTCCCTGGCTTTCTGGCCTTATTGGAACTCAACTGCCCTGGTAAGGAATGAAGAATTTGAATTATGCAGCAAAATTGTCAAGGTGGGAGGTTTTTATATATTTTTTGATATGTCTCTGCTTGGTCAGAGTGTTCAGTCACGAAAATCAGAAAAATATCTAAGAGATGTCCAGCGTATGCAATGTGAAAGGAGTTGTTTCTTCTGTTTTCTTTACAAAATTACCAAATATACTTACAGCAATGTGGTCCCTGAGGCTCTTCCACAGACTGTTTACCATGTTCTAAATAGAGCCCTTTTTCCGTCTTCTAAATACAGCTGCTTTTCAGGTGTTGAACTACTTATATGTTTCATATATATATATATATATATATGTGTGTGTGTGTGCATTATTTCAAAATATCAACTTTCAGAACAGTTATGGTAAAGTATAATCTTTCATAAAGGCCTTTATAAAGACCGGGGTAGGGAGAGGGGAAGAGAGGAGAAAGGGAGACTCCACCATCACCCAACTGCAGTGGAAAGAAGGCAGTTCACCTGGGGAGGAATTTGGAGGCAGGGGAGCCATCTGGAACACACATGCAACACTCCACAGCAGATGATCCACAGGACAGCCCAGAATGGGAATTGCAAGGGGGCTCTTTTAGTCAGAGATAATCTGGGGTGATGACAGCATTCACCAGCAAGTAAGGATGGGCAAAAGGTTAACGGATGTAACAAAATTATAATCTGTGACATATGCTTTGGAACACTGTTCACAGAGAGCTCCTGACAGCTTCACACATTCACCCTCAGGTGCTGCTGCTCCGTAATCTCTGTTCCCATTAAACTGAAAAGAAAGTTTGTGTCCTTATAACTGTACATTATTCAGTTAATGCACTCTACACATGTACACACAGGCACAGAGACAAACCCGAGATACACAGCCCTGGGTTTCTCCCACATGGAAAGAACTTCAAGGAAGCAAGTGATTTCAACAGAACTTAAATTAGAAAATGCCAGAAAATGAACGAAGATTAAAAATTCACATGTGAGGAAAATACTCAGTAGATTTCACCCCTTTGGTGTTGTACAACATGTCAAAGGGCCCTTGAGAAAACTTTTTCAAAATAATAAACTTCCTCTTGTGGAGAGGTGGCAGTTTTCTACACACAAAGCAGCATCTTTAAAAACATTTAATACTCTGCATCTCTCAAGCATTTATGGCATTTTGGCCAGGAATTTCAGGAAGGGAAAACAACAAGACAATAAACAAGGACCCAACTGCAGCAGCTGAATGCTTTCTTAATTGTCTGGACTAGACAATAAAAAGTTACCCAGCCTGTCCAAAATCCTGGCTTGCCTTATTTTCAACCACTAAACACTCAAAATTTGGCACTTTAGAAGTACCCACACAGGAGTAGCCAAGAACTAAACAGCTTTGTGATGTGAAAGAAAATACTTGAGGACATCAGATGAGGCAAGACCCATAAACACCAAAGGCACTGATAATTTTATACTCAGGGTGAGCCAGATAAAGTCCCTGACTGCTCTGAGACAGTACTCAGGTATGGGTCAGAGACATTTCTTACTTCATTGCAACCAACATTCAAATTTGGCAGAGTGAAGACAAGAGATTAAATGTCTCTGTTCGTTCCAGTAGTTTGTTTCTTCACTGATGATAACAACACTAAGCTGGTGTATTTGTGAATGCCTTCTAACCAGGCTCCAATATTCACATATTTTCCAGGCACAGGGGAGAACCAGAATTGTTCTTATGCGAGTCAGCCACGTGCATTTCTCATTCACTAAAAATGGTCACATATTCAACAAGAAAAAAATGAAATGTTATTCTCTTCAAATTAAGGAAAAAACAGAAGACTTTTTTTTTTTCTTTTGTCTTCTTCTTAGTACTTAGCCATTCTTTAATCTTTGAGGTATGAAAGTGGCATTTCTGCAGCAGAGAAGGTTTATTTTCTTCAAAGTTTTGGGTTTATTTGAAGAATTCAGATTACCTCTAGTTAAGACTAATTGACAAAATTTTTGTCCTATCTGGTCCATCAAAATTATCATGATATAATCGAGATATTGGCTACTTGTAGATAAATGAATCATAAAGACTAGTAAAAATCCCAATAAAATAGGAAGGCTGACTCCCTGCAGTAAAGCATGAATTACCATTATTACTTACAGACTCTCAGCAGTTCTCCAGTGATATTAAGATTTTAGCCACAAATAAAAACCTGACACTACATCATTGGAATTAAGCAATTTGATTGTCCATATCAATGGAGAATTAATATCTATGACTTCAGTGAACCCAATGGCCAACTAAGTCTTTTAAAGTATAAGCATTAATCAATCAGTAATTCATCTGACCTAGGGATGTCACTAACATTCAAATAATTGACCCCTTAAAGGAGCATTTCTTCATTCCTGGGTACAGACAACAAGAAGCTGACAGCTGCATGAAACTTTACAGGTATTATTTATAAAGATTTAACTGTTGTCTAGAGATAAATAGGACAATGATATATAAACTGAAAGGTTTAGAGTAGCAGAATCCTTACCTTTGAGGCCTTCTGCAAGCTCCTTTTTAAATTGGGTAGATAAAAGAGAGACCATTTATAAGTTATTGAATATAAACAACTTATCTGTAGACATTTGCAAGTTGTTCATTGACTAGATACAGACACATTCTTTCACATACTTCATTGGGATATGAGAGGAAGTTCCTTCAAGCTTCCCTTTTATCTTTTTTTCCACGTAAGAAAATATAAATTACCTATAAGGTAACTTGCCAGAAGTCCACTCGAACCAGGATCCTGGCTGCATGTCATTATATACACGAAAAAACAGTTGCCTTGTTTAGCTATTAAACCTTTGGGGATATATTTCACACTGTAACAAAAGAAAGTTAGGCTGTGTCCTTCCTTCCTTCAATCACCTTGAAGTCTTCTATGTTCAGAGATGATTCAACTGCTGTTAATAACCAAAGATTTTTTTATAACTTCACAACTAATATTTTGTCGCTCAGGAATTTTTGCATAAACGTGCAAAATTTGCAGCTAGACTTTTATACAGTTGGGACTTAAGTATGACTGTAAATACACTCAAAAGCCCAGTCAATCAAGTTAGAGAAACAAGAACACAGTGGCAAAGTTTGGTCCATAACATCAGGCTCCCAGTGCAGAGAGTGGGAGACATCTCAGAAGGCAATCAGCACCTAAAGTTATAGGGGACAAGTATGAAGGAATGATTTTAGAAGCTTATAAAACAACCTTTACTTATGGAAATTGAAAAGGTGAGCTTAACTGTGTTGGCACTGGCACAAAAGATATAGATGTCTGCAGTCCAAATGTTGTTTGCTGTTTCAATGCAATCTTTTGCTATTATCTTTTATGTATATGGAAGGAAATTTACCAAGAACCCTCTCAACTCATGCTTAATAAAATAAAGCTGTTTTCTGTAGATACATTTAACATGTAAGAATGCCACAAAAGTCAAGCCTTTCAAATAGCATAGAAGGAAAAAATTAATCTTTTCAGAAAACATTTAGGGCAGATGCAAAGTTATCTTACTGGCTTTTTGTCAGGAGTTGGACTAATTGTGATGGCAAAAATCAAAATAAGGGTTTGTTTCATCCTCCATTTGCATGTACATATAAGCGTTTTCTGGAAGACGTTTATGGTCATCAGTTGTTCCTCACCAGTCCCTGAGTAACAGTGGGTAAAAGATAGCATAGAAAGGAAGAATTACAGATAGAACCCTTAAGTCTCTTAACTCAAAAATAAATTTAGCTGCAAATATAAACACCTTCAGAACAGCCTTCCCTGTTGCCCAGCTTGATGTGCTACATCATGATGATGGAAGGGATTAGGACACAGCTAATTAGGAAAGCAACAGACAGAGAAAACGTGTGTATACACAGTTTACAGAGGCACACACAGACACACACAGCCTTTAACAGATTTCAAAGGGGACACATAAGGCAACTACGAGGCTGCACAAACCACAGCCAGTAACTGCTAACACTGAAAATCACTTAAAACTTTAGGTAAGCAATTAACCCTCCTGGACCCCAGTTTTCAAGCCCAAGGCGCAGACCACAGAATCTCTTTCTACAATTTATGAACGAGCCAAGGAATTCATATCACAGCAAAAGGATTCTTTTGCTGAATTAACCCTAGCTCCTTCTGACCCTAAGAAGCCATAAACCAACAGAATCCAGGCAGAGGGAGAATGTGCTCTAGTGTTTCAGCTGACCCACAGAGCGCTGTCTCTGTCATGCCAGCGCTGAGCCCCAGATGATGAATTGCAGAGCAACACACCAGGTCCAGATGCAAACATCACCCCTGTGTCTCTGTACATGCAGACATGTGCACTCACCTCAAACCAGCTCACTTTCTGCAAGAACAAGCACTGCTAGGGCTTATTTAACAGAGCCTGACTCCAACATAAAAGAGGGAAGAGAATTCCTTATTGAGGAAGCATCCATAGGTCTGTGGGTAATAGCATTAAAGAATGTGCTGCATGTTAAATAAAAGACAAAACCCCACTGAGCTTCACTTTTTGTATATGGATTATTAACTGCAGTACATATACTGTTCCAAAGCAGAACCAGGAGGGTACCCAAGAACCTCAGCTTTTACAAAACAACAGCTTTAAAAATAAAAAAAGGATACAAATTGACGCACAATCCTCTTTAAAAGAGCTCTACCTGGCTTTATTTTGTAAATACAGAACAAAGCCTCTTATACAAAGTAGCTAATAAAGCAAAGTCTAGCTGACCCCGTGCACAGAAAACGGGATAATGCCAATGCCTGGACCTGGCCCTCAAACCTCATCACCCGTAATCACTAAGACAAGAAGGTCTTTGCAGCATTTACACTTATGCTGTACTGCTGAGTTGCACCAAAAGCTTAGCCTCAGCTCAAGGCTGATTCACCAAGATGAATCATCTCTTGAAAACAGACAGTGGCTGCTTGTTTCACTTCCAGATCAGAATGAAAAGAGATACTTTGAAGTCTGACCAAAGAAAAAAAGCTGGGCGCAGCTTTGAAATGATTAATTCAAATCCACAGAATTTAACAGATACCAAGAACATCAAGTATATTCATCATTGCAGCACTTAGAAACCAAACATCCACCTCTGAATAAAATGAGTCTGTGACTCCACTGTTCGATGAACTCAAAGTTTCTTACTGCTCAGAAATGCCCTGAAAAGCTGTCAAGGATTTTCACTATGCAGGGAACATCATTACTAAGAGACACCAAATCAGTGCTCAACAATTTTTTTGGCCCCATTTGCAGATGACATGGATTTTCTTCAGCTTTCTTTGGAAATTATGATTCCTCAGAAATCTGTTTCCTCAGGCTCACTGAACACAGGACGATCATTTCCTCTCATGATCAGTACACATCATGACCACAAACATGATTGAAGTCTTCAGGTACAGCACAAAACAAAACCATCTTTCCAGATACACAACATGAATCCAACTATGGCATTTTCTCGCTCAAGTTCACAGAAAGCATTTTACCATGTAACTTAAAAGTATGTACTTGTTTAAGCCACAAGTCACAACTCAGCAGCAACATCCCCCTCCATAAGGATAAGCAAGAAATGGGCAGAAACCATAACAGAATGACATCAAAACCAGTTAATTCTCACAGTGAAGGATGCAAACCACAAAATTCTCCACCAAAAACGTGGCTGACACCATAATGACAGCATGACTGGAAGAGGAAAATACCAGTGCTTATTTATCATAGGTTATTATAAATTAATTTAGCAAGGCATTTTTCCTGAGTTAGTAGCTCTCTAAAATAACTGCTTCTAGCTTTTTGGGTAAAGAAAGAGGCCATGGAAGTTTCCCTCCTTCTGCAGCATTGTTCTTTCTTTCAGAAGCTGTTTCACAGTCCTTATTCCTATTCTATTTACAAATGTACTGGAAATCTTCGGTGCCTTTCTGCTTCAAGTAAGTACAAAACATCACAGTTTACTGTTTCTCCTCTAATAGTGGCTACAAATTTTGCAAGGCTCTACAGTCAAGGTTAGAGACCTCTGGAGTGTGGCTTCATGAAATTCACCTCAGTCTATGTCCTAAATTTAGGAAGGCCTGCTTGAGAGAGCCTAAATGTAACTGACAGCAGCACACGTGTGAAAAGCATCTTTGCTCAGACAGCTATAAAGCCTTTTCCCAAGACCCATCTGCACTCTTAGCTTGAAAAACTAAGGCCTTTCCTTTCTACTCTATGCAAATTGATGTCTCAACGCTGACAGTGCAGAGAAAATACTGCAAACCAAATTTGCTTATGCAGAATGAGTGGAACGGCATAGGAAGGCTGTTTGTTAACTGATGCTCTGACTGCCAAAGGCAAGTCTGTGCTGTTTCATGTTGGAAACAATTTGTCAGAAAGAAATCTCTTACAGTCACCTGATGCCACTTGTGCAAGCACACAAAATAAAACCTGACAACAGCTTTTACACATTACGCAGGTAAAACGTCTGAAGAAGATGCTGTGTTAGGCCTACCTGTAAATTTGCATTTGCAGAAAGGGAAATTGTGGACATACAGATACCCCATTATATATTCAGAAAGTCTTCTCAGCTCATTATAACATAAATCAATACCTGTATGGCTTCGAATGTGAACTCTCAGCGTTCCATTGCTTGCGAACTTCTGTCCACAATATGGGCAGATCTTCTCTTTTTCTCCCGTGTGAGTCTGCATGGGATGAGGAAAGGCAAGGGTCACTATTCAGCATAAATTTAAAAGATGTGAAATATGGAATATTTAACTGTATTGACACTATTATCTCCATCACATATTTTATATTGTGACATCAGGCAGAGATGCTAAGGATTTGGCTACATATATTCTTTCAATTTTCTTCTAAAATTTCTGAACAAATTTCATTGTAACTGGCAAAATAAACTGGGTTTTCAGTTCCTAAGTTTACTATTTCCTAAATAGTTTGTATTAAAAATATCCAATTCACCTTTGTGTAGTTTCATGACTGCCAGAGTAAGACACCAGATTTTTAGCAGGATCTGTGCCAATGGTTTCTAAACCAGCAAACAATAGTTTGGTTATCTAGTAACTTTAATATGCATAAATGGGTCTATTCTTAAAAGCTTTTGACTTCACAGAGTTCTATTACATTATGAAATGCAGTGAAAATAGTTTACCCAACCAAGTACAACTTCTCTCGTTGAAGCTTTCAGAGGTCTCCCACTAAGTCTTACACTGAGCTTGTCCTCTGACATCAAACTTTTGTGGCTAGAGGGCCTTGCTGATATAAAAACTATAAAAAAATATAATCACGAACTCTCCTATCCAACCTGTGTTGTCAACAGCAAGACCACCTTGAAATCAATTGCATACAAGGTCATCATCTGTCACATTGTACTTTCAACACCCAGTTCTGGAGATTTACCAGCCCTTTGAATATCTTTTCTTTATAGTGGTGGCTGTTCTTTTAGTGGAGAATTTCAGATTACTTTATTTAAAAGTGTTACGTAAATGGGACCTGAAAGATAAACCATCCAATTATTTGTACAGCTGACTATGTGGGTTGCAAGCACTGCACATGACTCTCTTCAGGTAGGGAAATTAATTCTTTTTTTTTTAATAAAAGACACTGAAGTGACATTAAATTCTTCATCACATCATAAAAAACATTATCTCACATAGTACATACTATTCTGCAGCTGGAGGAGGCGTAAAAATGAGATCTCATTTCAATACTGGGTGGACTTGCACAGTTTTCACTCTCTGATTTTAAGGTTATGAACTAAATCCCTCTTGATTAGGGTGGAGTTATTTGGAAATCACTTGTAACTCTAAGAGCAACATTAGGGAAAACCAGATAGATGGCTATTAATTCTTTCCAAACATCCAAATACAAAAGGGATTTCTGGGATCAATACACTGCAACTACAAGGCTCACAAATATAAAGTTAGTCCTGGT
>WEKX01001602.1:25665-46846 GCA_013390025.1 Pitta sordida | reverse complement strand
CCCTCTGGGACCGTAGTGGCGGCGCTGCCTCTCCCGGCACCAGTGGATGTTAAAGGGAAAGAAACTTCAATACCGAAGACCCCGTCCTACCACAAGCGCACGGTGTTTCTCAATGTTGCAAAGTTAAGGTTTTTTCCAGGCTCCAAGAATGCTGACCAGAGCTCAGGGACACCCCTTCCCTGCCGCGGAGGCAGGGCAAGCGCGCGCGGGCTGGCGTGAGCACCCGGGCCGGTCTGGTCCAGGGGGGGAGCAGCGGCACGGAGTGTGTGCTGGGAGCACACAGTCACAGCAGCCGCTCAGAAACGGTTCCCTTTGCTCACTTGTGCCGAGAGAGACAAGGGGAAGGAGCAGAGAATTGTCCGCAGCCCTGCAGAGTCCCGGGGGGTGGAGCAATGGGCATGGCCTGCATGCATATTAACGACCTGCAGTTCTTTGCAAGTTTAGTGTTTTGTGACGGCCTCGGCCTGTCCCTTTCCTCGCAATAGAGGGGGTATAACTGTACAAGCATGTATATGGACATTTTCAGTGTGAAATAGCAAGTCACACTGATTTTTTTAGAAAGGAATATGAGCAAAAGTTTAAAAACCTATACAGAGCTCATCAATGACTCCAGATAGTAATTTTAACCTTACGATGCTTCACAAAAAGTTAAACTGCAATCAGTCTATCAGTATTATAGGCCAGGTCTCAAGGAATGAATAAAATCAGCTGATTCTACTCACTTTTTTATGGCTCTTCAAGACTGAGGGTGTCACAAAAGCTTTGTCACAGAGATCACACTTGTATTTCTTATGTCCATCGTGTACAACTTGAATGTGAACATTTAATGTGTCCTTTCTTTTGAAAGTAGCATCACAGTGATCACATTTGAAGGTCCTCTCACCTTTCAAGAGAAAAAATGGGTCTAAAGACACCCTGTTTTTGTGGAAATACACTGATGCTTATTGTTTTAGAAAAATTAATAAAGGCAGCAAAGACCAATGAGAAGTTGGGTCCTGAGAACAGAAAGAAAAGGGACATCACATTGTGTAAAAATGTCATGGGGAAATTCAGAAAGTGGTAATACCAACATATCATATCCCCCCTGAACACTGCACTGAGGATAAGGGTCAGCCCCAGCACTGCCAATGCCAACATATCGAGAACATGGAGACCAGAAGAATTACCAGCAGCAAGGCTGAGAGCTTTTCTACTGTCTTGACTTCTCAGAAGAAAATTCACAGCACAGATGGGTAAAGCCAGCTAAACAAACACATCTTGAATTTCTGGCCAGTTCCTCTCTTTTCTTTATAGAACAGGGGTAATTCAGTGCTAGAGCACAATAATGCCTCCAAGTTATTTCAAACTGGGTTATTTCAAATTTCACATATGAGAAACTCATAGTCATGTCAACACAGTTCATCAGTCCAAAGTTAGGCCATGAGGGGGAGAGTTCTACATTTCTTCACTGGGAACACAACCTCTTCTCAGGCAACCACAGAGTCTTTTGTTTTAATCACAGCCTGAAACTCAAAACTGATTATTCTTCAGTTCATCCCAGTAATGACTTTCACCTTGCTATTGGTCTGTCAACACTTCTTTTAGAAGGCTGTACAGACAAGAAAGCTTTGCTCATATTCTGTTGTATTAAGGGCCTCCTTGTAAGGTTGGTCAGTTGTCAGTGTTTCGCACCCCCCAAAGTAAGAAGAAAAAAAAAAAAAAGGGTTAAAATATTCCCCGTGATTAATAAAAAGCACCAATTATTATCAGGTAAGGCTTTGACTCATTTTGGACAGTTTTAAATAAGCTGGCAGAAATCATCACCAAAAGCCTACTCTGTCCTTTGTACCAAGCAGAGTGACTAGACAATGGCACTGCCACTGCAGTCTGATATATTTGAGATCAGCCTTAACAGTGGTGGCTCTGGAACAGCTAAATCTGCCACAAATCACAGTCCTAACTCAAAGATCTCAAATTTCCTAAACTCCCATCCTCTTAAAAAAAAAATAAATCCAACTATCTGTTTTAAGAGAGGCCTTCATCAAGGCCTACAGTTCTGCATACTCTGAATTATGGCTTTGGGATAGTCTGAAAATGCTTTCCATTAGAATACACATTACTGAAGATCCTTTTTAACCATCTTATTTAACATTTATCATTGGGAAAAAACTTTGCAATATCCAATGCTTTATAAAATTGCAGAAGCTTTGAAAGACAGTTGTTAAAGAACGAACTAAACATGCCAGTGCAATAATTATCTAACAGAAATACTGTTTACACGATTGGAAGAAGAAAGATTTGTGGGTTTCTTAGTTACAGCAAGGTGACTATTCCCTGCTGCCTGCACTGATTTTAGTTCATTAGTGTTTTCCAGAATCTAAATTGCTGATGTTCACAGGGTTGAATGGTATTCTAGGGCTCTGCAAATACTAAAGATGGAGAAAACGCCATCAAAAATAATTTCTTACACAGTCAGTTAAAAAAAAAAAAAGGATAGAATGCCAAGAACAAGTTACTCATGATGGAAAATGGCCACAACATTCCCTTGAGCTGTTAGTTCCATGCCAGAGGCCGGAAACATGAGACTGGGCTGGCACAGAAGAAAGAATCTTAGTGTCAAGCTCTAAATCCCATTACCCATAAAAGCTGAGCAAGTCACCAAGTTATCTCTGTTTCCACTTCTCCCTTCTTAAAATGGAGGTAACACTATCACACAATGCAGAAATAAACCCCCATCATCAGACCTCAAATCATTGCTACATTTTCTACAGCATATTTAGATTTGCATTTAAGTGCCCTTAAACAAGGTTAGGATTTGGCTGTGAATTTTGCAACTCCCTGGGGTTAGAGCCGAATCTTAATAGCAATTTAATACAGCAAGTTGCATATTGGAGCAAGGTGCCACACGTCTGTTGTTCTCAGGGAAGTGTGAGAACTGAGGAAGTTCTTTTTCTTCTCTGACTTAGCACTTACTGTTATGGATTAGCAGATGTCTCTGTAGGGAGAACGGAGTTCGGAACAAAGCTTTGCACTCCTCACACTGGAAGGGTCTCTCTTCAGAATGGGTCTGCAGATGAAAGCCAACATGTCAGGGGAAAGGCTCACGGAAATCAAGTAGCTGTCATTACAGTAATCATAGCTCATTTTCTAGATTGCATTCAGGAGGGGTACCATTGCAGTTTGAAACACCAGGAGGTGAAGAATTAAAACATTCCTTCTGCCAATATCCAGAATCCTGAATGTTAGCACAGGAGCTACTGAGGAACTGTGCCTTCTCAGTCCTCAGAAGTGCCACCTGAGGTGCACATTCAAACAAACAAAATTACAGAATAACCAGGGAAAAAACCTATAAGCTCAGTTGCATTGCTTTATCTGCCCTGTCACTGGCCTGGAGCTCTTATTAATATGAATACAGTAAATGCTTTAAAATTAAACATGTACACAACCCCCTTTTTCTCAGTGATGTCTGAATTCAAAACTGATCTGATGCTCAAGACAGTACTTAACATTTGGCAAAGAAAATTTCTCAAATCACGAGAACAGTCTCATATATCCTTGTTTCAGCTTCTTTTATTTAAAAAAGAAAAAATTAGAAAAAAACATCAAAGCCATGGCCAGTACTGAGACTTTTGTTGGTTGTAGAAAATTTTATCACAGCTGAAAAACAGCCTCAAAGCCGTGAATAAAATAAAAGGCTAAGGTTGGATCTCCCAAACTGCAGAGTTGCTTAAGCAAATTTCTTTTCAGAGCCTGGGAAACATCCAGCTTTATTCTACTTTTTCAAAGCACTTTCCTCAGTTCCTAGTGTTATTAACTGCTGTGCCACTGCAGATAGTAAGTTGTGCTGATTAATTTACTATCCACCCAATTTCCTACCATTTTTGCAAAGCAAAGCAGGTTTTTAAAGCATCAGTGTCTAAATAGTGTAGCAGCTCACAAGGACCTTATTAGAAGCCGCAGTGCCAGGAGGAAAAGGGCATGAGCAGTAAGTGTTTTATAATATGCAGAAAATCAGGTAAACGAGTTAATTTTGTAGACTAAGGGCATATATTAGCATAGGACATATTTATGTAATTTATTTCTGCTGTTTCTACCATACAACTGTTACAGCTACCCCTTCAACTGCGGGGAAGAAGTGGAATGTGGAGGAACAACATAATTATTTAAGTGTAGCTTTGAAACTTGATTGATTTTAACTCAAATGTCCTCTTACATACACACAGCACCAAAACATGAGGGTACTTGCAATGGTATAAGAGAGGCTTTAGATTCAAAGTCAATTCCTTGACCTCAGCCTATGTCACTTACAGCAAAAGGGCACCTGGAGAACCATCATTTGTGTGGAATATGTCTCCTGTTTCATGAAATCTGCTGAATCAGCCCAGGTTCTACAGGTTCACACCCCAGTCTGCATCAGCTGACACCCTGCTCAGCAGCCAGGCCAAGGATTGCCAGGACACGAAGAGACTGAACTACCTTCTCACCTCAACAGGTGGTTCCTCCAGAACAGGGTTGAGACACATTGAGGAGACACTGTGGAGAAGCTGGCAGTGCTGCTGTCTGTGCTGTACCTGTTCTGTGGATAAATAGAAGGGTTCAGTCTCCACAGCTGTCAATCTGGCACCTTCCACGAGCGCAAAATTCATGCTGGTTATTTAAAAAATGCCCTGCTGTAGAACACTCACCACCTGAGTGATAGCTGTGAGGAACACAGTGAATTGTACAAAACTCCTTCTTAGCATCTCGCTCACAGTTCACTCATTTTTTGATCAGAACACCCGTGTTCCTCTGCACATCTTAACTTCACTACAAAGAAAATCGCCTAACTAGGCACAATTCCATGCCAGGGTACACAGATCACCTGCCAGCAACTGAGGATGGGCTCTTACTGAGTATTTCATGGCAGCCTTTCCTACCGCAGCCATCTGTGGAGGCATAAGCCCAGCCCAAGGCTACTTATGCCCAACAGATAAACTGATGGAATACAGTTGTTTCAAATCATTATGCTCCCCAGGACCAAACAACCCCAGATTAGCAGTAAACCCTTTAAAATCCTGCGTCTGATGACCTATTTCTGCTCACTGTCATATCCTCATCTGTTATTCCTGAACTCATCCTCTGCACACAGGAACTAAGGAGCAGATGGAACAAAACCATCTCCTGTATGGAGGTAATCAGCATGATATGACTCAGAACACGCACCCTCACCCAATGTAACCTGCATGAGAGGTGGCTACTTTTATCTGTAGCACAGCCCTGTAGTACATTTTCCTCATCATTTCAGACACTGTTCCCTTGCCCTGCCACAGAAATGGAACCGTATTCTTCATGTGATGGTTTAGCCACACAGTCTGGGCTTTCATATCTGTATTCTGTTACTTGTAACATACAAAAAGGATGTAGGCCTGCTGCAAAATCTAAAGGGCTTTTTAAGCATGTTGCTGTCGAAGTGTAAGGCCTGTTTGCTGTTAAATGCTGTTGACTTGAATGTTTTTAACTACTATACCCATCACTCCCTACTGCAGGTTTCTAAGCTCCCTGCTACCATCCCAGTAACTGCATCCTAGAACTCAAAAAAGCACCCTGAAATTTAGAGTTCAACTTTTCTTCCTCAAAAAGAAAACAAAGGAGGACATCTTAAGGGAACAGAGCTAAAAAGAAACCCTTAAAAACCCAACCCAAGGAAATACACAGAAGTGTGACACACAGTAAAAGGTTTGTTTCCACATTGCTGTGAACATGCAAAAGAACTACTGCCCTCTTCCTTTAAGAGTAGTGCAGCCTTCCCAAAATCGCAGCACTTAAAACTATTTAGGATCCTTATGTATATACATCCACACTCCCCTCTGTTTCTGCCATATCTCTCCTCAATGGAGGGAGGTGTGACTGAGCCCATCCCCGTCAGGCTCCTTGTCTCTCATGTTCACCTCTTCATGTAGCAAGTGACTTCAGAGACCTAAATGTGGAGGGTGAATATTCACAGCTGTTTGGGTAATCTTTACATAAACACAGGAATAAGTTTCTTTCAGTATAGGACAGAGCTGATTTACAGCCAGTACTACGTGCAAACAGGTTCAGGAAACAAGCACTGCAACGTGCTTTAAGGAATTCTGTCCAAATTAGGTACTCACTAAATCTGACTGAATTTTAATACGTGTTTTTCCCATTAAGTAGAGCCTCTAATCCTTTCCTATGATAGTGGTGCTGCTGCTTTAAACATAGAATTGGGTCAAAGTGTTTACTCATTCATACTTAATCCTGAAGTCCATCTTCAACCCAAACTCCTTGCCCATCATCAATGGAAAAACAATATAGGGAAACATGTAAAAAAACATGTTCAATTAAGATATGGAAGCATCGTTGTAAATAATACGTTTTACATTTCCCTCAGAATAAATCCAATTCGTGGAATTCTGTCCCATTTCCTTGAAATCTAAACCAAAAAATATGTTTGAAGCACCAAGTATGGGAGCTCCCCTTGTCCCTCAGCACACTCCTGCATGCTTTGTGTGTTAGACAGTCATCACCATTTCACCCTGTGAGAGGCATTGCTTTGCTCTGACATGATTTATGGCTCAAAGTGCAAGAGATGGTGCAAAGATCCTGTGCCAAATTCCCAGATGGCATATAACATGATCCAAACTGCAAAAGACTTGGAAGTATGGCTATATCAGGGTTTGCTTTTTGCCTTTTCTTTTTTTACAGTCTTTTGACAGCAGTCACGGATACAGCCCTGCCATTCAATATTTAAACCCAGGTTAAAAATAATGACAGGCATTGCAGAAATTAGGCCAAGCTGATTTGAGCTGAAATCAACAGAAGTGGAACATTTCTTTGTTAGCCTGTTTTTCAGGTAATGTTTGGTGCTGTTTTAATATAGGAATACCACACCAAGCTCAAGTCTAGTGTTGTTTGAAAGTATCTGCTGCTAAGTCCAACAATGACTGCAAGAGGACTACACTTAGTTTTATTCAATTATGATCTCAAAAAAAAAAGTGTTTTAAGACATTTTAAACCAGTTACACTTTTAACTTGGTAACCTAGCATTTAAAAAAAATTAACAAAAAAACAAGCCATCAAAACAGAACAATACAAAAAAAACCCAGAAAAGTCAAAATGGGATTTATTTGATGCTCTTAACCAAGCAACTGTGATTTACTTCTGCTTATTAAACTTTTTTGTTTACTTGAATTGGTTTAGTAGTTTGAGATTTTGGCTATGACAAAGAACACTAAAACTCCATTCTCCAATACTTTAATCCCATGTTTATAAGCATGGCAGAGCTTAATGATGAACCACTGAAAAGAAAAAAAAAATCTGCAAATCTGAGGTTGGCAGACCTGTAAAAAACAACAGCAGAGTGCTTTACCTTCTTGTGATTCTTGTAAACATTTCTGTGGGCAAATCCCTTTCCACAAAGCTTGCATTTATAAGGTTTATCTTCACTGTGTATTATTTTGTGTGCAGTCACTTGATCAAGTCGTTTGAAGGACTTACTGCAAACCTCGCAGGTGTAGGGGCGTTTTTCTGCAGAAAATGAGTGGGGGACATTTAATCTCCTGTTTATACAGGGGGAGAAGATGAAAGGCAGAGACAGTCATCTCCTCAGAGAGATTTCTGCAATTAAGTCAACCCAATTAAGATTAAACCAATTAGAAAGACATCTAATGCCCTTTATGTTAGACAGTTAAGTCACTTCACAAAAGATGAGCCATGGTGTGTCTCAAGAAATTGGCACATTCTTTGCAATACTCATTGCTAAAACTAAATTCTGATTAATTAGCTTAAATCAAAAGAGAATGACTTCAAAGAGGAAAACTCTGTTTCCAGATTACGAATGTGAAAGAGGGCATGACAGTTTAAATGTTTTAAAACTTAATTAACAATATACAAATGTATTAGCTTCCAAAACCAAAGGTTGCCATGCAAAAAGCCTCTATACTTCAACTGGTGACTGCAACTTAACTGCACTGATGCTCATCCAAAAGTGTCAAAAGAAAGCCAGGAGCCTCTGTGATACAGATTATGTTACAAGGAAGGAGCTTTTGGTGTGGACTGATACCAAGAAAATAGTTGAGTTGTAAGCCTGTGCAGCTGTAAAAACCTGTTTGTTTAAATGCTAATGAGTCTGACTGAACAACATTTGTGTTTCCATTGTGTTGGCTGATGTTTCTAATCGCTGGTGAAGGACACAGAAAACCCAGAAATCCTGGCAGCACCACTCTGTGTCCCAATGCCAAAGGTATGGATGGGCCCACAGTGAGCTGTGCTGGCAGAGGATGGGCACAGTGGAATATCGGGATGGTCGATGGAATGCTCTGGAGTATGAACTGCTTTCCTTTGGCCAGAAGCTACGTGCACATGACCCCACTAACACAGATATGAGTGGTTCCCTTTGGACTTCTGGCAGCACACCATCCTCTTCTCTTCAACGCAGAACTTCCCCCACTGGTTTTTCACCTGCTCTATAACCCACTACCAACCTTCTGTTCCATCCCAGCTCACTGTCCCCATCTACCCCAGCTGGCATGACAAAACACCCTGAGAAGGCAGCAATAGGGAAAGACTACAACACTACACCTGGATTTTTGAGAGGCTTAGAAAGGAAAGCTTAGATGGTTTCCTGCGAACTGAGATTTGCTTGACCAGCTCAGGACAACACAGATTTCATCAAGCCTTCTATAAGAAACTAACTCAGGTAAAATTAAATATACAAACTCATATCTAGGTCTGTGTTATTTCTGTGCATTACCTGAATGAGTTATCATGTGACGTTTCAACTGGTTTGCTGAAATAAATTTCTTGTCACATTCTTGACACTCAAAGACCTCATGGACCTGCAAAAAGAGTGTTTAATGATAATCGTGTGCCTCAAACAAGATCATCCGTGTTATGTATACAGAAATTCCCTAACAGACTGTAACTATTTATTAGCCAGTAGCTATACTAATACTCATGAATATTCTGAGATTTTCTCCTTGTTAATCCCTTGGTGAACAACAGCATTTAAAAAAAAAAAACCATAATTGCAAAAAAAAATTATCACTAAGACTATGCTGCAAATTTGCATAACCCTTGTTTATGACTATCAGTTCCATATAAAATAACCTTATTATTAAAGCATTAAAAAACTAGATGCAAAGATGTTTTCTGAACGTTTCCTTCTAGTCAATAAAAGACATGTATAAAAATAACACAGAAACTACTTTATAGCTGCTGTAAGAATTTTGAAACACATGAACTATCAAACTTCTGCAGGATTGTTTCTCTCAATAGCTCTTAGATACAAGACAGTGGAGGGGTAGCAGTGTCTCAAACTGGAACTGCAGTATTTTCAACATGGCAGCACCATCAAGGAATAAATGCTGTGCTGTGCGCTCACTCCTAAATTTAAGTTCCTGTGAGCAATTCAAATCCTAAACATGAGATCCTTACACTAAAAGGAATCCTTTAACAAGAATCTGCATCGGTGAAGATTAACAGTCCCTTTGTTTGCTCGTTATCATCATTGTTGAGTGAATGAACTTTGCACTTTAATAAAACTTCAGAACTGAGTATCAGAATGCAATTCAGATGGTGTTTTACTTGTTCTATCACAAACTTACAGAAAGGAAATCTTACAACAAACATGTTCATTTGCTGGCAGTTCCTGTACAGCATTTCCTGAGTTGTGTTGCAGGGAATTTAATTTTTTTTATACTATCATATCACTTGAAGAGCCCATTCATGGATAAATATCAGGTAGAAGATCATAATGTAGAAGTGGACGATAAGACAAAAGAGAACTGGTGAATATCCACAGCCTTACATTTCCCTGAATTTACTGAGATAAAATAATTTTAAAAAGGCATGACACCAAAAATTAACATGATGCAAGCAACAGACATGGAAAACAATAAAGTAAGATTAAGGGACAGAACACGATGACAGCAAAGTTTAATTGTGCATGGCTTAAGAAAGGGCTTATCTTTAGACATTTAAGGCACAACCACAAGACACACAAAGCTAAAAATGAGTTTAAATCAAAGATGACATGAAAGCTACAGATCCAAACGACCATGTCTTTAGGAAGTAAACATATGCCAATCCCCCTACAGCCACCCTCTTTATCTCTTTCCTTTGAAAGAGAGAGGTTTCTCTCTCACACTTGTTTGGCTTATTTTCTGTTATATTCTGCCTTTCTATTCTCTACATTTATTGCCTTATGTCGACAAGAAATGCGTCCGGGGGGGAAAATCATCTATTTTTGTTAGTGTGTGTCACAGGACCTGCACAGAATTACAAGGACTAAAGAAAACAACCATTTTAATAGAAAGGACACACTAACCAGGATATTTTGCATTCTCAGGTCCCAATGTGTAAAACTTGTAATTGCATGTGGCAAAGCACACCACAACCTGCTCTGTGCAGTACCAGGGCACAATAACACAAAAAAGGAGAGAAACAAACTAAAAAGGAGGGGCCCCATCATTTCCTTTGCAGCAATATTTTAATTGATATTATCTAGATCCTCAATGGATTCAGGTTATAACCAGAGTATTATTAAAGACTTACAGTTAATCTGATAAACAGTACAACGTAGCTTTTTGCACAAACAGAATCTCCTGGGTTTTAGTGGTTTATCAAATTAATCTTGCAGGGACTTCCTTTGGGTATAATGGATTCAAAATCTCATATTCATAGCACATCTGTATTTCTGTATGAACACCTTTATTTCCAATACATGCTTTCTAAACAGTTAACCCCTCCTGTTCTGGTTACAAAAGATCATGAACATAAATACAAATTTGGGTTTGAGGAAGAAATTGGGGTTTTGCCACTGTCAGAAAGCAATAAGGAAGAATGATTGCATTTTGTACAAAAACCAAAGGCTCATGAACCTATTTTATGTATTCTATCATTAATTAACATACTTTCGATTTAGCTCAGTGTTTAAGAATGCTGAAGAACAGCAGGCAAACTCTGTCATAAAGCTGGAATGCATGAAGAATACAAGCACAAATACATTTGCCTTCACTAAAATATGCATTAAAACTTTAGGAAGATTTTTGGTTTGACCAGTTGTGATTACAAAAATAAACAGCCCCACTAAAGCACGTTGGTTTTGTAACCATGCAAGAGATTATCCAAAGGGTTGCATTACAGCAGCTTTCAAGTGACCTGAGCACCACAGCCCCACGACTCAGGGAAGGCAGTGCCTGCTGTGAGGCAGCCTTCATCTGACTGACCTTTCGATGCTCTTGGAGATTTGTTGCTGAGGAACATTTCTTATTGCACACTGAACACATCAGCTTCTTCCTAGAATTTCCTGACACAGAAACAAAATACCACCAACATCTTAAAAAGGAAGTGCTAAGGAAGAACTTAAATATTTCCACTGAGCCTGTGACTTTTCACAGGTCATTTGACTGACATAAGATTTTTACATTTGTATCCCATCTTCAAAGTGCTCTGTATCAGGAGCTCTCTGTGGGTGTCCAACAGTCCAGTTACTGATGGAATGTAAATGCAGAAAACTAGAACAATAAAGAAAAAAACCTTCAAATAGATGTTATCATACACCACTAATCCCATATGAAGAGCACAGTCCACAACTTGGCAACTCAACGGTTCATTTCTTCCAGAAATCAATACAGGAGTTAGTGCAGCAATGACTAAAAAGACCCCAAACTTAAGGCAAAACAACAATTCCCCATTTTTGTTTATTTAGAAAGCATTGAGCATCCTACTATATAAAATAATCTATGATTAATGGTCTTTAACTGAACAAAACAGGGAAATCATATTGGCACCAGACCGCAAATTCAAATCTCATTTAAAACGAAAATTACAAAACAAACTACAGGTCAGATACCAGATGCATTTTCATTCCCTTTTAAACAGCTGCTTTAAGCGACAGACCATTTGATTAAGTTTATCTACAACTTACCTTTAGAAATTTATTTTAGTAACCCACAAAGCCATTTTATTACAAGACAAAGCCACCACAGACCTAATTCTTTGTTTATAATTACATGCCCATGCAGGATAGACCCCAGTTTTTGTGAAACCTGCACAAACTACATTGAACACTAAAAAGAATGGACNCTGGCTCATATTAAGTTTCCTGTCAATCATTACTCCTAAATCCCTCTCCATTTCACCACTCTCCAGCCACTCACCCCCCAGCCGATAGCTATGCCTTGGGTTGTTATGTCCAAAGTGAAGAACCCAGCACTTAAGACTTGTTAAATCTCATATTATTGGAGTCTGCCCATTTCTCTGGCCTGTCAAGGTCCCTCTGAAGGGCCCTCCTACCCTCTGGCAATTCAACATTTGCCCCCAGCTTGGTATCATCTGCAAACTTGCTGATGATGGACTCACTTCCTTCGTCAATATCATCAATAAAGACTTTGAAGAGTGCCGGGCCTAACACTGACCTCTGTGTGACTCCACTAGTGACTCCTTCAGCTTAATGAGACCTTTCCAAGGAAAGGAATGTGACAGGGAATATGTGTTCACAGTTTTGCATAACAGGCAACACACAACAATCCTTTCTACTCTCCCTTGCCTCCAAGAGGAAAGGAATTCTAGAATTGTCCCTCAACTGTAGTAGGATCTTTTCCTTCCTACACTTACACCAGTTGTGACTCCCAATAAAATAAGAAATAAAATAAATAAAATAAAAGCTCTGCTCATTGTGCCAGCATAGAAAAAACATCCTCCAGGCATCTGCTCTCAGTCATGTCTGGTGCGATTCAAGAGAATTGTGGAATTTATATACATACCACTACATAACTAAGCAAAGCTAAGCCTAAACATAACAGTGCTCACGGAGGAGAAAAATTCTTACTGATACCGGAAAAAGGAAGAAACTTTTTATAAGAATGATTACAGAAGGGTTTCTGTATACTACAGGAGTTTGGCAGGAGATAGAGATTTCATGTAACAAAAAACTCAACAAGCAGCTAAAGGCTGTTTTCTGGAATTCTGCTCTCCCTACGCATACTGATCTTCCATTGCCATGGACAGGGGACATGCAGAGAGCAGAACGCCAGCACTCAGATCTGCAATGTGGACCTGAGGGAAGCATTTTGCCCTTCCATGAAAAAAACGAAAGAAGCAAGTTTGATTGAAAACTATTGATCCCCAGTGCACACATACAAGAACAGGAGCAGTGGATTGTCTGGTCTGACTTCCTGCACAACAGAGGCTGTAGAATTTCATGAAATACCTTCATCAAGCCTAATTGTTTGGGAAGCATGCCTTCCAGAAAGATACCCCATTGTGTCCTGAAAATACCAAAAAATCAAACCCTCACCACTTCTGTCACCAGGGGTTGTGCCAGGGGTTGATTTTCCTCAATACTGAAACATTTTGCTTCAGTTATTCTTTGCTTAGCTTAAACTTCTCAAGATGCCTATTACATTTGCTGCAAGGGACTAATGATTCATCTGGTTTCCAGTAATTTCTCCCTGGGGGAGGAGGAATTGTTACTCTTGCTATTAGTTACTTCTTCATTTTCTTTTTCATACAAATGAATCCATTAAAAAAACCCTAAAGAAAACGTTTACTCTGATTTGCAAATTTAAGGATTTTCTCTGAAGAAGAATTAAGCTCTTTCTTACCAGTGTGAACATTTTCTTTGTGTTTTTTCAGGGCGTCCTTACTCTTGAACCTCTTCCCACAGCTATCTGCCTTGCAGATGAATCTGGCATCCCCTCTGCATGCCTCCTTGTGCTGTTCATAACTACATGGAATTACAAAGAAAGAAAAAACAAAACCAAAACACAACACATAAAGTGGTGCATCTCCAGAAACCAGAACAACTGTAGCAAGTACTCTGAGCTAACACATGCTACACTGCAGAGTTCCAAGACCACCTCATGCATTACTTACAGCAGAGAGGAATGAAAGCATTTGAGTCCTTTCCCTGTTAGGGTTCACACACACTAACAAGCTTGAAAGCTAACATGCAAAGGGAGGCCAGCAATGATATGACAGCAGTCCAGTAACTCAGACACAAAACCTCGATTCTGAGCTGAAGGGAGTATTGCAAACAGAGCACTGAAAGCTTCGGGAGGAGTCCCCTGGGCTGATATTCTCTGTGCACTGAAGGACACTAAAAGACAGAGAAGGAAAAACAAAGTAAGGGGAACATTCTACGACGCACATAGCCTTGCACTAGCTGAAAACATTTCTACAGCTTTACACATCTTTAAGTAGGTGAGTAATCTATCTCAGATGTGAATTCTCATGGAATTCAGCAGGACTAATCAAATGCACAGACAGCAAGAGTGGGGATCATACAGCTGTACCCTCACACATCTTAGCCTGCACAATTTGCAAGTGTACTTAACTGGCTCGACAGCACACCCCCCAGCTGCCACCACAGGCTGGAAGGAACATGGCTAAGTACAAGAGAAAATATGTAAATGTCTTCACCAAATATTTCTCTGTTATAGGACTTTATTTATTTCCTCATTTAATGCTGCCAGTTTTAGAAACATGAAAATTACTCAGATATAAAAAAGATCAATTTATTACAAGAGCAGCCTGAAGTGCATTCTATGCAACGAGTCTTTCTTTCCAACACAAGAGTTAAACATACTATCTATAATCACTTAAGCATCTAATGCACCATCTGTAATTAAATGCATAATAAAAATAATATATCTACTTAATTGCAAGACAAAAATATGTGTAAACAACAAAAGATAAAACCAGTCAAGTTTCTGCACAGAAGTATTAATCGTAAGGTATATGACTTTAATGACAAAACTGCATAACTACACTCTCCAAGACAATAAAGATATGCTCTTAAATCTTACACCTTTCATGTTTCTATTTGGGTTTTTTCCATCACTCAAGGCTGGAGTTTTTCCTTCTAAATCCTACTTTAATTCTGTACCAACATCCACAGCTTAAAAATTACATCTCCTAAACTCCTAAATATTCCACTGATGGAGACCAGTACTTTTGCACCAAACTGCAGCTCTGATCTGGTCTACAGTGTATGATTTTGCAACGTAAAAAACAAGCAACATTTTTGCAATACAAACTGAAGTCTCCAACAAATACTAGAAAATATTACATTAAAAGACTAAAGTGAAGGGTACAAATACAGAAGAATAAAAAGTAAAGCTTAAATTGTGATTAGGTCAAGAGAAATAAATGATTGAATGAAATTATTTAATCCCTGAAAAAACCCTCCTGTTTCTACTCACTGTCTTTGTAGAGCTTGTTTAACAGGGAATTTCTTTCCACAATTTCGGCACTTAAATTCCTTTTCTTCACTGGGCTTTTGGTGCAAAGTCTGAAGATGTTCAGCTAGGATCTCCTGGCTGGCAAAACTGGATTCACAGTGCGGGCATGCATGGTCCTCTTTACAGGTGAGGGGATCTGCATGATTGGAGGCAAAAACAATAGAAAGGAATAGTTTTCAGGCAATATTTTAGTTATATTAAGAGAGGTTTTCTGCCAGAAACAGATTATGCAAAATGGCATCATGAAATTCGGCAAAGACATTGTCCTTCAATGGATTATGGACAGCCTGTCTTGAGTGGATTACCATCAGTGTTACTGAAAATGGAGCCAAGGTATTCAGCTGGGTGTGACTGAGGCTGTTGGCCCACATTAGTCATTCAGGTTGTCTCTACTTCAACAAAGATGCTGAGAATTCCCCAGACAGCTCAGGTCACCTCCCTTTTCTAAAAACATCTTAAAGCCTTAGGATTGGCTCAACAGTTTCATGAGAAGGTTTATTTGTCTTCCATGTGAGCAAGAAGTAAAGCACCCCTCTTAGAGCAAAAACTTGGCTTTCATAACAGTATGTGAAGTGAAACAAGCTCTGTCTTTAGCTCAGAAATAATAGTTACTACTTAGGAAATCCAAGCTCACTAACTCACAAGACTGGCTGCTTCTTATTAGACAAGGAAAAGAATGTCAAGTCAAACTGAAATAAAGAGATAAAAGTGTTACAAGAACTCAGATAAAACCCAACGAACCTTCCAGTTCCCCAGTCCTATACAGTGAGTATTTCTTCGTTACTACTTTGAAGCTCCCAAGTATCACTTTTTACATACTGCTCACCTGTAATTTTTTCACCAGCTGGTTGCACTTCTTTATTGTTGCCACTATCTTCATCTTCCTGGATAGCAGTCACTTCTTCCTCCTCCTCCTCCTCTTCTTCCATGTCACTATCCAAGTACCCAATTAGAAGTTCTGTGTCTGTCTCAATATCTTCCACAGCCAGATAGAAAATATTTTCCCCTTCCTGTTGCAAAGAGTAAGTAGATGCAATAAATATGTTAGGGAAAAAAAAAATCCAGACACAAGTGTGGGACCCTGAATTAATATTAGCCCTCCATTATGGAAGGGGTAGCTCCATTCCTCAGGGAGCACAATGCTACAACAGCCTTTCCAAGGCTTCTTTCCCAGTGTGGCTGCATGGATATGTCCATTTGTATTCTAGTACTTTGAAAACATTCCCCTGCCCCAGTGGGAGGCTTTCCCACTATGCACTGTAGTTTAGACCAAGCCGACGGTGGCACTGAAGTCCTCTCCCAGCAACAACTTCAGAGTTTGGAAATTAAATATTTGAGCATTAGAAAAATAGCAAAATTTAGCTAATCAACACAGCTTGAGCTCTCTGCCCAGTTGGCTGCTTGAATTCTAACACAGCTTTCAGGAGCATATTTACACGGTGCTATTTTCTCTCCCTCTCTCCTTAAGATTCCCAGCCTTCTCCAACAGGCCCTGGTCAGTTATCTGCACTATCAAACTAGCAGCACATCTGGAAAACACACTTTAAACCCTCTGCTGGGTTAGATCAGTGTAGATCCACGAAAGGCCAAGAGATCCAGCCCACCTTCTGTACCACAGGACAAATGACATAACAGGCTACAAAACCTTCTGCAGGAGGACTAAACAGCTTCCCAATAGACACATGAGCTGACAACTTTGGTCTCTGACAACACTAATTAAAGTGACCACGGTTGGCATGGTGGGGCGTGAGGGAAAGGGAATCTACAGCAAAACCATCTGTCTCCTAAACTGATATACAGATATCTTCTTTTTTTCATATGTGAAACAACTGCTTTAGGTTCTACACAAACCTCTGAAGGAAACTCAATTTTATGCAACAAAGACTCCCAAGTTCTATCATAAATCTTGAAGTTTATCTGATTAATACCCAGAAAAGTGAACAGAAGCTTCTGCATTCAGCCACATATTTTGGAACAAGCTTCCTTGAACAAGGACAAGATAATGATTTTTAATTTTTGTAATACACCAAGATTAATTCAAACTGTCAACAGGGATGTAGTATTCCTCCAGCTGCAGAAGGTCTGTTATACATTACACAAGATACTGTCACACAAGAGTGAAACCTACTTAATTCAGCAGACCTGAGAGAGCTGCTGCTTTCAAGGATGCACCACTTTTCTGTCCTTATCTCAAGAGCAGCATTTGAAAACAAAGAAAATTATGTCGAGTTCTTTTCTCAGTATCTATTCTGCAGTCCAGATCTCTATCAGCATGCCAACTTAACTTCTGCACACATCTACAAGTTGCTGGTTTTCATATGTCTTTGTCGAGTAGAGACCTTTAATTTACTACAGTCTAAACACTAAACAAATCATGGACTGAAACTCTTCACATGAGGAAAAGCAAAAAGTCGCTCTACACTCTTCACTTACACAAGATAAAACCACCAAGGTAAACCTCCAACACATACTGTTTAGGACAATCTTATTGTAAAAGCAAGACAACCTTAGGAAGGGAAGCACATCTCTATTAGTGGCTCGCAAAAAATAATCTTAACATTTAAAAATTTTGAATATTAAAAAAGGAAAAGCCATGTATCCTAGGCAAAAAGCAAGTCTCAAACTTACTCATTAAAAAAGCAAACAGCACACCTTTCAATTAGCTCAATTACACCACACAGTAAATCTGGGAGAACAGCAACCAGAAGTAATTATTCAGGTTAACACAGACCAGGTGGATGAATCCCAAGAACCACACTCGTATCAGCACTGCTGCACTCTCACCATCTCTGCATCTGGGGCTGATTTCATAGCTCTGTGTCTACAAACAATCTGGTTCTTTGCCATTTGTGTACTTGTGGTTTGTAAAAAGATAAATGGAAGAAGTACTAAGGACTGTCAATGCTTGAGTGCTCTTGGTTGCATTTGCATTGGAAAGAAATTAGCTTTGGTGCCAGCCTAATCCAAACTCATTTCTCCTCCAAGGTTAATTTCTTTGGCTTTTCCAGCCAAACAAATGCCAATACATAGGTATTACCAGCATCAATTAATCAAGACATAGCCACGCTGTAGTAGCTCCCCAAGGCAGCATTTTGAGAGAAACCAGTGGAAGTTCTCCAGAAACCACTAAAGAATTTACATCTCCTCCTGTACCAGCAGTACACGCATGGAGCACATTCATCTACATGCACTGCAGACACAGCAAACATAGTAAGAAATCTTTTGAATAATTTTAATATTTCTCCCATTTCCAAGAACACATCTGCAGTCGTTCCACCTGCCCATCTCTGGATCTTTTCCTAAAAACATCCATCCGCAGCAGACCACAACAGTCCTTGGGAGAAACCTTGTGTGGCACCACAAAATCACAGAATATTCTGAGTTGGAAGGGACCCACAAGGATCATCGAGTCCAACTCTTAACACTGTCTCCCTGGCAGGAATCAAACCCAGGTCTCCCACACGACAGGTGGGGACACTTACCACTGCACTAAAGTGGATGTCTCAAAACTTCCCTTCACGCAATTCCTGGTTTATTATTCAACTTTGTTTGTCTCATCTCCTGCCTTCACTGTCATCTTTTAAGCCAGGAGCCACACTGACCTGCCAGCAAATAGTTTTCTTGCTCCAACAGCTCTTGACATCTCATTTTTGCTCTACTACAGGCACCTCTCCCATGGAGATTTTCTTGGCCTTCCCATACAGTTACACACCTTCATTTGTGCTTTGTCAGTGGGAAGGCTGAGAGGGAACACAGGGTCACTGACTTCCATTGAAAACTGTGAAACATGTCATCACTCCTCAAAGCTTAAGCCACAGGAGGAGGAAGCAGAACATAGTGTTGTGTTACCTGAGGGAATGTATGGCTTTTACATCCTTCAGAGCTTGATCAGTTGGCTCCAACTCGACCTTTTTAATCCAGTTTCCCTCTGTGCCCACAACCACTCCTTTAAAACTGTTACCTGACTTCCCTCTATATCCAATTTTCTGGTAGCAAGCCAGCTCTTCAGTCTACCTGTTCAACCAGCTCTCCTGTGCTACCTTTCCTAACAAGCACACTCCCCTTCCTGGACTGTGCCTGCAGCTCCAGCTTGTCATGTTCACCAGAGTGAAACCAGTGCTGGCAACGTCTGTGAGGGCAGAAACCGCAATCTGGGAAATGCACAGAGATGGAGATGACTTCTTGGAGGCCAAGGCAGGAGAAGACAAAAACACAGGCATAGGAAAGGTCAAATCCAGCATGAAGTACCAGGAAGGACGTGATTAGGTGTCCCTAGAGGAGCTGGTGAAGCAAGACAGCTTTTCAGAGGTGCTGCTGGGGATCAAGAGACCCTTGTTCCTCTCAGGCAAAGAAGGGGGAAACTTTTCCTGTTGTCAGGGTAATTTATATGTGGAAAATGCTTAACTGTTTAAGGCACATATCCCTGTCCTACCCAGCCTACTCCTGGGAGAGCAGCATGCTTGTGACTGTCATCAGCCAGGAAGCAGATGGATCCCGGCAAGACTTCCCTACTGACCTATTCCCACCGTGCTGTATTGGATGGCAAGGCAAACAACCCTTGAGACACAAACATGAGGCCAAACAGAGCACAAGACTAAACCAGGCCAGCAATTTTGACATTTCTCCTGTATTCTTAAGCCATGCTGCAGTTTTCAGTGATAGCCCCTGGTGAAGGCTGGAACATTCAGTATTTATGATAGACTTCAAGATACTAAAAACCCCTGTGAGATAATTTAGCAAATTTTTGTTTCTGCAAATTTGCCTTCCTTGTACTTGACATCATTTTGTACATGCTGACTGTGTTTATTCTATTTTTCCCAGTAACTTTTCTAAATATTTTTCAGTTAAAAAACCCCAACTAACATTCTCATCACTCTTTTTTTGAGTTTTTTAAACCATCCTTTAACTTCAGGCATGCAAAAAGCACTAAGCCCATTCTAAGTACGGAATAACATTACGCAATACAGAGTAAAAGTTGCTTTCCATTTCTTTATTTAAATTACAATCTTCCTTATCAAGAAATCCATTGGTAAGCACTGAATATTCCCTTAAAACTTCTATTCAGAAGTTCAGGTCATTTTACTGAGTGCTTTATTGGAAATACATTAGTGAACATTAACTGCTCATACTGCTGCCTCTAGTGAACCTCACTTTAAGAAATCCTGATAAATAGTTCTCCTTTTCCTGACAGTTTGCAATTTCAGATTGCATCAGCAAATACCTTGAGTTACCCTGAAACAACATTTTGTGAAGTACATAGTTTGAGCAAAAATATCTAACATAGCTATGTAATTCTTAATTATGTGGGATTGGAAATTGTTTTATATTAAAACGAAGCTGTTGGGGGAAAAAAAAGCAGTTGGTAATTTCTTTAGTGATCTTCAAAGGAACAATCACTGTTACTAGAAAAAGTCTCTCTGTTGTATTCTGCAAAGTCATAGAATGCTTCCAAAAAACTAGAGATTAAACAGCCTAAGACATTTTAGCTTAGAAAAAAGAGCTGTCAAATAAGAGGGAAAGGGCATAATAGAATTCTATAAAATCAAAGATGGCACAGAAAAATACACCTTTGTTACTATTCACTCTTATACAGAGACTAGGGAATCAAGTGAGATTAGGAAGTTTGTAGAAGGAAAACAGAAGCATGTTTCAACATAATGTACAATTAAAATAGTGGAACTCATTAACCCAAAGCTGCAAACAACAACTATAAAAATGCAAAAATAATTTTAAAATATTTAATAAAATTAAAATATGTTAAAAACTAAAAAATAATGCTTGACGAGACTGGTAAATACTAGAAAATATCTTTTGTTCATTTGTCCCCAAGCACTACGTGATCATTGTATCAGACAATTAGATCCTTTGATTCTCTGTTTTCTTCTGAAATACAGTGAACCCTCTCTGTATCGCGACTTCTCCTTTATGACCCTGCCCATTTGCAAAGCAATTTTTTC
>WEKX01001602.1:5488-25628 GCA_013390025.1 Pitta sordida | reverse complement strand
TTCTCCGCCGCGGAGGCGGGGCGAGCACTCGCAGGCTGGCGCGGGGCCCCCAGGGCCAGCGCGAGCACCGGGGCCAGGCCGGGCGGCTGGGGGGGGAGCGGCGCGGAGTTTGGGCTGCAAGTACACACGGTCACAGCAGCCACTCAGAAACAGCTCCCTTTCCTCGCCTGTGCCGAGAGAGACAAGGGGAAGGAGCAAAGAATTGTCCGCAGCGCTTCGGAGTTCCGGGGGGTGGAGCAATGGGCGTGGCCCGCATGCATATTAACGACCTGCAGTTCTTTGCGAGTTTAGTGTTTCGCGACGGCCTTGGCCTGTCCCTTTCCTCACAATGGTGGGGGTATAACTGCACTATTTTAAGGCAACACGCTTTAAATACACCTAAGCCCACACCCAAGTTCAGCACAAAGTACGAGTATGTCTTTATATAATTAGTCCTGATTCCACCAGGTACATAATTATCTTTTTAGTTTCCACAATGACAAGAAAACAACTACATCCAGGCAAAAGCTTAACTTTACTGAGTGAGGTAGAAAAGGAAAGTAGTTTGCTACTTTTCTCAGATCTTGCAATTGTATTGCAGAAATAAAGACCAAAGAGACAAATAGTAAAGCAGTAACAAGAAGCAAGTGGTAGGAATCCACCAAATTACCTGGATGGCTGCCAGGTTCTTCTGCTCCTGCGATGGAGCCTCATGGACAAAACGCAGCCAGTTGGAATGACGTGGATTGCTGGCATCCAGGATATAAAGGACCTCGCCTTTGCTCCCACGGACCTGAAACATTCATCAAAATCAAAAAAAGCAGGAAAATTAAAACTGCTGACCAAACACACACCACCATGCAGAGCAGTAAGGCAGGTGGATCTTGCATTCTGCAGTGCACAGTCACCTTTTTCCGTGAACATACTTATTCACCCCACAAAAGTGGGCAACTCAAACCCAGCAAGTGGTATCAGCTCCTTGACTGAGTCACAGAATCACAGAATGTTCTGAGTTAGAAGGGACCCACAAGGATCACTGAGTCCAATTCCCAAGTGAATGCCCATACAGGGATTGAACCCTCAACCCCGGAGCCGTGGGCACCACACTCTGTCTGTCTGTGCCAATCTCAGAGTTGTGTCATCATCTTTTTTTTTTTAAATTATATCACCTAATTTCCTGTGTTACCATCCCATTATCTAGACCTTGTCACTGAGTTCCTCATCCAGTCTTTTCTTAAACACCTCCAGGGACGGCGACTCCACCACCTCCCTGGGCAGACCATTCCAATGAGGGATCACCCTCTCTGTGAAAAATCTCTTTTCTTAGTAAATAAGTGTTGTGAGTAACTGCTGGGCCTCCCCAGTCTGATGTTCCTTCAAGTCCTCTTTTGCTTTAAGATCTTGCCAGATATAGATACAGCCCAAGATGTTCCTTTATCAAGGTCAAAATCCACCTTGCCTTTGGATGGAGATCTTTCTTCAGATCAAGGACCAATATCATCATTGCATTTATTCATTCCATATATCCTATTTTACAGCCCACTTGGGAATGTTTCATGCATATGTCTCTAAAATCCTCAGTGAACAGCAGTCAGTCAAGCTATGCTTGGCTGAAAGTTCATCAGAAGAGAAGACTATGACAGTAAACAAATTAGCACACTATGTAGGTGAAAGGCTGGGAAATATTTACTAGAGGAGGTGCTAAGGTTTCAGGTTTTGCCCACTAAGTGAAAAAGCCACTTTAAGAAAAAGAACTGCGCACACAAGATATGGAGTCGGATGTACCCAGAGCTTTTCCAGATCNGGAGCAATGGGTGTGGCCTGCATGCACATTAACGACCTGTCGTTCTTTGCGAGAATAATATTTCGCGAGGGCTGTCACCTGTCCCTTTCCTCGCGATGGAGGAGGTATAACTGTAATTTCTACAACTGTGATAATTTCTACATGGAAAAAAATGAAGGTAAGAGAAATATAAACTTAATACTAACTAAACCACTCTTCCCCCTCAAATCATAAAGAGATACTACTGAAAAAACTACATTTGTCACTGCCAAAAAAATTGTTTTATTTTAAATAATAAATCACTTGAATCTCCACTGCTACAGACGATAGAGAGCCATGCAAAAAGGTCATATAGCCACACTATTATTCCATGTGATTTATTTATATAATGAATGTATTCTGTGATTTTCTTTTACATCTGCCAACAAGAAGTATCCAAAGCAGGTATTTCCTAAGAGCTAGGGAATTGGCCTGTGTAAGACCAAAATTAGATTGTCTTCATGGCTTTGGATTTAAATTGCTCACATTCTTGCTGTATTTGTTTCTAATAGATGCAATATCATATTTCTTCAGTATGACTGCTTCAATTACCTAAGCATTTAGGATATCATTAGCGAGGAACAAGCTGTATTCCATTACAATAATAGCTGGTGACAGCATGTTGTTCTCAGATTTTTTTTAAAAAACCAAATCCTACTGCAGTTCTGCAAACAAATAAGTCTTCAAAATTTATTACGCTTATTCCAAAGGAAAACACCGTATCTTAAAAAGGACACATCATGAAAAAGTGCCAACATTCCAGACTTAATTACAGTGAAAAGTGACAAGCCTGCATGTTTAAATGTACCTGGGAACAATATTATCCACCACTAAACAGTGCAATGGGTTTCCTGGAGAGGTGGTGGATGCCTCATCCCTGGAAGTGTTCAAGGCCAGGTTGGGTGGGGTCCTGAGCAACCTCAGCTAGAGAGTTGCATCCCTGTCCATGGCAGGGCCTTGGAATGAGGATCTTTAAGGTCCCTTCCAACCCAAACCATTCTGTGGTACTGCAATAATTACCCACTTCTACATAGAGAAGCCACAGAGCAGAACCTCAGTTGGAATGAAGATGGTGAACACTGCAGATCTGCATCTTTTGAGTAACTAACGTGAAGCTAATGGCTTTGTGACTTAGACACCAAAGTATGGGTTATAAAGGACCAACATGTAGGTCCTATAAAGGCTTTCATCAGATCCTGAATTGCAAAGAAAAGCAATCCAGATTAAAAACTATGTTCCACTATCTCCCTTTCCATCAATTCTTCATTTGCCTGATTCTCCAGTTATGTAAGAATAATTTATATTCACTTGAGTGATACACAATCATCTCAGTTATGCTTTCTCGGACTCTGCCAATCCATAAAGACATGTCAAACACAAACCAAGATCCTAGCACATAAGGAAACTATTGATAAAAGAATATGATAAATACCTTTAAAAACTTGCTGTATTTCCGTGGCTTTTTTCACCCCATCAAGAAGTAATGATGCATTAAATACACAGATGTGAGGAAAAGTCAAAAAACCAGTAATCATGGACTGGACTGGTGACATTTACCACTCCTGGTTGCAAGGACAGTGAGTTCCCTAAGTGAACAACTGGCCTTTGAGCACCATGGCAGTGACTCCCACACTTAATATTTAAAACACCTAAAATCCATACACATATCCAAAGCATGCACCAGACACGAGCACACCTCAGACTGAAGTGACTAACAATTATCTTCTTGAGAATCAACACAAAAGGTGTCACAAATTCAGTCAAATATCTTCACAGTAGGATGAAATACATCTGATACTCAATGTTACCACCCCGGGGGTTGTACCTCAAGATGAATTGGGGTATCTTTGAATTAAGCCAACTAACAATCACCATACCACTCTAAGTATTCAGGAAAAAAGGGCCCCTAGTCATTGTATAAGCTGCCTAAAAATGCCTGAGCTGTCTGCAATGCCCATCAGCAACAGGCACTACTCCATCTGCCACAACCAAATTACCCCCACATTTCCAAGATAGATCCAAAGTCATGCACGCTACCTCAAAATGCAATTGCAAATGCTCTACCAAGCACACCTGGCAAGAAATGGAAAAAACAAAACTTCACTGCAAGTAAGCAGATGGCTATCTTTGCTGAAGACAGTAAACACACTGCCTGCTTTCTGGAAACCATTTTCTAAACATTTATAAATGGAGAAATCTATGTTCATCAAACAATCATGTAAAGTAAAGTACTTTTTTCTGCACTGCATGTTTTTGATTAGCTGAAAACGCGACTTTTACTGTTACATCATAAAACAGGCTACATATAATACTTCTGTATGCTTAGTTTCAGACCCCCATCACAGAGCTCACTGCAGAGTACAAATTCACATTTTAACAGTGCTGGAGAAAGTATTAAAATAACACCTGCTAAAGAAAACTCAGGCAGCAACTGCTGATTTCCTTACTCACTAAGACAACTTGGGACACGGACAACACGTGACATTTTCCTTCAGCCAAAATACAGTGTTCTCCACGCAGATGAAGTTCCTCCTGGAGCATGGCGTGCCCTGACCTTGTCAGAGATAGAAGGTACACAAGGCTCACTCCTACCCTTCTGCTGATGTTCTGTGGAGCTGAACAGCACATTCACTGCAATGATACCCACATCTCCTTAAGGAAATAGTGTGGAGTCTCCTATAACAAGTTCAGACCAGAATACGAACACCTTGGCCTACCAGCACATGCTTCTAACATCCTAAATAAATCCCATAACTGAAGGTGTGATGCTAAGTCTCAGTCACTTTTGGAAATAGATTCTTCTCATCACCAAAATCAGAATATCATAAAGGTGCTGTCTCAAAAGTTACTAAAATTAATACAAAGTCATATATTTAATATGGATAAAGATAACCAAAACAAGCTTTAACGGAAATTCAGCTAAATAAACAAACATTAATAACTTACTCTGGACACCTATCTATCCCAGTGAGGATTAATTTAAGAAAACTAAAAATCTTGGACAAAACTGTCAGCTGAGATAGTGAACCAATGTCTGACTTGTGTGCACGTCCAGAACACCTGTCCAAGAAATGAGAAAAACAAAAGCACTTCTAAAAATTAAACAAAGATTCACACAAAAACATTAAAAGCCAACAATTTTAAATGGATATAGCATCTGAGGAACGAAGACTGGGAAAGGAGTCTTCATACAGAAAAAAACAAAGAACTACATTTACAACATTATATTGATCTTGAGATCATGAAACTCTGGACATAATTTAACTTCATGTCTTGTATGCAAATGCCTTTGTATGCCAGAACCACATTTTACAGGCAAGATATCAAAGAAATAAGACCAAAAACCAGAAAAATCCCACCAAAACACACCATGCTTAAAGTGCTTGAAATCTCATACCTCAACCCTAACAACACAGCTCTGATCTAAAGCTGGTTTCAGCCAATAGCAGATTTTCTGTTGCCTTCACTACTTTTCAGACAGGCTGATTTAACCAAAAACAATTGTCACCACAAAAGTGATGAGAGTTAAGCAGTAGAAACATAAGATCCTTTCATTTTCTTATATAAACACAAACACTGACTTCCACTGAAAGACTGATTTCTGATCTTCTCGGTTTTAATATAACAAGGAAGAAACCTGATCTTGGCAGGCGGACAGAAACCAAACCTGAAATATGTAACATCCAGCACTGCACGGCACATTATGTTCCATCCAACCCTGACCAACATTTCTTCGTGGCATGT
This sequence comes from Pitta sordida, assembly GCA_013390025.1. Classification (NCBI taxonomy): domain Eukaryota; kingdom Metazoa; phylum Chordata; class Aves; order Passeriformes; family Pittidae; genus Pitta; species Pitta sordida. Next base: position 20,083 of record WEKX01001602.1, on the reverse strand, counting down.
CAGAGCACTGGAAGGAGGACTAAGTCTTTCCAGCCCTCCCTGTTTTAACAGTTGCCAAAGTCACCACCAGCAGCCTATGCCTGCCACAATCCAATGGCAGTGAAAGGAATGTCACTTTCCTGGTTAGGGACAATAAGGAAAATGAACTGGTATCTTCCCTTTGCAAAGGGACATTTGAACCTTCAGAGCAAAAACTTTTAATACCTAAAGATTATTTTCTTCTTGCCTCTTCTTGCTCTTCCGGCAAACACGCCTGATTTAGAAGTGCCCTGGCAAGTGCACTAACAGACACACACAGAGCAGTGTCTAACCAAGGTGTTAGTAGCATAAGAGCAAGGACAAATCTCTCGATTCATCCCCAGCACCTCGCTGTGTCCTTCACCAGCACAAGAGTCTGGGAAAGAATGACACAGGAGCTGAGGGATAACAAAGAAAGAAAAAGCACGAAGCCATCTGGACATTTGCTTGGCTTTTTGTTATCACTCCTAACTGTATCATTTCCACAAAAATTTGGGGTGTGGGGATTTTTTTCCCCTTTTCACATCACAAATAAATAAAATGTACATAAAATTTACAAAGGTAACAGTAAGAGCCAGGATGCTTCCCACCCACCCCACTCCTCTGGAATCTGTTGAAGGAGCAAGTACAAACTTAGGACTTCTTCAGAACTATGTGCTTTACTGGCAGAGTAATGACATTCCGCTATACTTAAAGGGAAACTCTAACATCTTCAGAACTTGATTTAACAAAATCACTGGGCTCAATAAACTCTTCAGGTCCTGTGTTTTCCCAAAGCCCAAAAGAAAACAACATGTGCAATTCTCTCTCAACATGATGTCTCAAAGATGCCAGCTCTCAATGCTGGTGCCGGAGAAGAAGGACTAGCTTGATCAAACCAGACCACATCACAGAGCACCACTCCACACAACTAGAAATGCATGTGGCAAACTTCCTCAAAGAAAAATTTTCCACAAAATGGAAGCCCAGATCCCAGACATTACAGAGCAAGAAAATAAGTGTTGCACTAATGCTGATTTTTTTACTTGACTTACAAAAAGCCTCTCCTACTCAAGTCTTCTTTCTAAAGGTGTCCTCTCTGAAAACGTATTTTTTGAATGCCATCAGACTGCAAAGCCAGGCTTTAGTGTACCTTCATCTAATAGTCTTCAAATTAATTATTTTCAATATCTTTGGTACAGCTGACTACACACAAACTTGGCCAGTTTCTGTGCGTGCCTCCCACAGGCTCTGGAATAACCATCTACTTGGACTGTTCAGCATCTTACTTTCTGCATTCCTGGTCTCAATTTTCAACTTAAGATTACTCCCAGCATGATTTAAATTATATTTTAAAGCTCACATTCAGATCAGCCTCAGTAAACATGAACAACTTGGGTTAAAACATTCAGGAAGTCATAAAATTTGGTATGCAGCAATCTTTTCAAGGCTCTCAAAGCTAGGTTACAGTAAGACGTTATGAAATGATTTTAAAACAGCTCATAAAAAGCTTATTTTCTGGTTTGCTGTCGATGGGGTCACATTAGTGTCATCAGTAAATAGATGCCTTTTATTTTGTTTCTTACAGGAACAGGTAAATCTCATTTTAGCATCAACAGTGAGGAACATGGAAAATCATACAGCTTTCCAACAAACTGAAAGACCCTCTGGTTGCTATAATTCACCGACCATCTTCTGAAAGCCTTGTTCTACATCAAGTATTTTACTGATTTAATACAACCTGTGGAAGCATCAGGAAGAGACAAGTGAGCCAGGGCACATAAACATGTCCTGTACTCAGCAAACATCTGCAATAAAAGCACATTGTATTGTGGGGCGTTTTCAGCTGAGAACAAACAAGATGAAATCAGTTGCTCTGAGTACAAAACCAAAGGGGAAAGGGGAACAAATCGTCCACATCTCTTCTCCGGGAAAGGGTATTTTTGGGCACACCCTTAGATAAAAACAGGCAAAACAAAGGGAAAGTGGGAAAACGGGGATTCACAGGCTTGAGTTTGGGTTTTAGCATTCCCTCACTCCTCACAGGTCCAGTGCACAGGATCTGTTTATGGCTCTGCTAAGGCTGCATCAACACTGGGATCTCTTTATAAGCTGCTCAGTGATCTTAATGCTAGAGATTTTTCAAATGAACATGTATTTTGTGGTAAATGCACCGCGAGTGCTTGAAGCCAGATGTCAAACAAGCTTTTCTAGCACAGTGCTGCACAATGTGAAAATACCAGTCAATCTTCCACCTCTAACCATAAAAAGGTGGAAAAGTAAGAAATTAAGTCCCTCTCTCAATGTAAAAGAGGGCTGTTAAAGATCTCCCAACTAATCATTGTATTAAAATTTAAGAACTCCACTCACACAATTTGCCAAACCCCAGCACAATTTTCACATCAGGAAACGTTTTATTTTAAAGTTGAAGGAGATCATGAGCTGACACCTGCTGAACGGCATAAATTAGTATCTCTGTAACTTACAATCAACTTCCCCTATTCAAGTTTTATTTTTGTAGTATTTTAACATTTTTAATAACTTTTCAAAATGTTGTCACGTTTTTCTTTTGCTCAACTTGGTATTTTTCCACACTTCATTGATTAGAAACTATAATTTGCTACTTCCTTATAGTTTCAAAAAAGTGAATCCCCCTCCACCCACACAGTGCAATCCAAAAGTACAAAATCTCACTAATGTACCTTTAAGCTAAGGAGGAAAAAAAAAGAAAGATAACAAAAGGATTTGTTACAGTAAAATTTATTTCTGGGAATGCCTTTTGTAGGTGTGATGATGTCACTCTACTCACTTCCCACATAAGCCTGCAGTCTGTGTTCTCATCCAGTTCCTGCGGCATTCGCTTCTCCCCTGCAAAGGGGCCAAATTTCTCACCCTAAGGAATAAAAGAAAAACAATCAGTAGAGGGGGAAAAAAGAAAAATACAAATGAATTAAAAAACTCCAGCAGAGGAGCAGCTTGTCGCTTCAAACAGAAAAGGGCAGTTCTCCTTTATTATCCTACTACAGGCCAAGAAGGGGCATATTCTTAAGGGCTCAACTTCAAGCTCATTCCCATTCTTTTCATAGCTTGGAGAATCTCATAAAACCACAGCTTTCCTCTGCATGCTCATTTCCCCTATGGGAAACAGCATTTTTCTTTATCTTAAATAAGGCTGAAATTCAGAAGTCAAATTTCTTACAATTCTTCTAAAATTTTCAGGAAGCACCTTGCAGCTGACATCCAACCGAAATGAAGTCTTTGGCAAGCACAAAGTTTATATTAGATTTATTTGTGAGATTATTTGCAACGCTGTTCTTTGAAGTGCCACAAATCAAAACACCGAATAACTGAGGGTTTGATCACACAGAGAGATTCGTTTCAAAATGCAGGGAGCACACACGTGTCGGTGAATTAATTCCAGCCTCCATAAACAAAATTAAACTCTTACACCACCTGCTAGTCATAACACACGCTGTGAAAGCATCCATTGATACGCTCTTCCAGAAGTATTTGCTTTGGGAGATTTTCCCCTTCACACACACGTCACAGTACACACGCTGCCTTGTCCCGATTTGCTGTGACAAGCCCTGCAACCTGGAATGCAGGATGCCACGTTCCCCTAGGCAGTATTCAGATCCAAAAGCCCCACATATTTCTAGGCATTGGAGATTATAAGTGTATAAACTGAAAAGTAACTTTGGTGTTTCTTAAAAAAATACCTGCATTTTGGTTAATAAAAGTACTGATCTCGTCCATATATGCCTTCACCCAGGTACACTCCACGTTCTCAGAAACACCATTCCCATCCCAGCTGCTCCAAACCAAGCAATCTCTACTGCAGTAGGTTTCAGACCTTCTAGAAGCTCAAAATAATGGCAAAAGCAAAAGGCATCATGTCCACCTCTGAATGCAGAGTACATGTGACATGAACAGTGGGTGATTCAGATTTCTAAGCACTTTTTAGTTTTTTTATAGTTTCTCAAATTGGCGGGAAAGCAAAACCTGATGTCTTGGAACACAAAGGTCCATGGGGATAAGTGCAGTTATTCATTTACCCTTCCTGACCATTTTCTTCACATGTATACACTATTCCTAATTAATAGACATGTTGTCACGCGCCAATAAACATCAATCAAAAACACACTTCAGCTTCCTCTCTGATCAATAGGAGTGAGCCCTGCAATACAATCCAGAGTGAGGGAAAGTGAGGGAAAACTTTCCCTCACTCTGGACTGAAGGCACACGATTCCAATGCTGAAAAAGCTGTTTTCAACAGTTGCTTTCAGGAAAGCGGCAGTGACTCATCTTCCAGTTGCAGCCAAACACAGAAATGTAGTGGCTCTCTGATGGTTGGACCAAGAGACTCCTGACACTGGTGCTCTGTAGCCAAGGCCCAGCAGTGGGAGAACAGAAGGTACCCTAGAATCACAGCTTTTTGAGGGTAACAAAACAAAAAGTTCCCATCTTTTATAATTACAAAGGAAAACTTGAAAGCCCAGCATAACGCCTGAAGGTGCACAAGCAGATGGCAGGCAACAGCAGCTCAGAATGCATTAGTAGTATTACCAAAACTTAGCCAATAGCAGAATTTCCAGAGGCCTGTTAGCACTTGGAGAGCTCGTACTGTATTTTCCAATTATGTGTAAAATCTTCTGAAATCTATTTTTCTCTCAGTTCAGACAACAGACACTGTGTGACAGCAAGAGAGACAATGGTGCACTCAGCAACACAGGTTTTACTTCACAATTAAGTGTCACATTCAACACTTCTTCTCAGTCCCAAAGTTCAGTGGAATTTAAAGGCTATAAAGTACTCTGTATCACAACCATGAAGTGCAGCACTTCTGCTTCATTACCACGCAGGAGCACGTGTTGAGAGCACTTCAGATGTGAATTTTCTTCCCATGGAAAAGAGTAACACACAGCCTGGCTGTGTCCGACCTACCGCCTGTGTTACTGACACATCCACCCTGACCACACACGCTGTACACAGCTCAAAAGTGATGTGGAGTAATTCAGGCAATTTCTTGCTCCGTGCAGCTCTAGTGGTTTAATCAACAACACTGGAAAGGAAGGAGCATCAGCCCCTGGTCTGACATTTACAATTTGCATTAACAGGGTGATGCTGATTTCTGTATTTCACACTTCAGGGATTAAGGGATCCTAGTAGCGTACAACCTTCCTGTGTGAAACCCCGAAGTTTTCAAATTAAAGTTCAGAACCTTAGAGGTGAAAAAATTTAAGCCAAATGTTATAAAATGTTTCCACTTCCATCCCCCTTAACAATCAGAGATACTTTAAAAATGAGAGACTCCCATCCCATGGTGTCTAAGCCTTGTTGAGGAAACCTCCGAAAAATCAGGCAAAAAATGAGCGCCAAAACCAGAATAAAGATGAAAAGCAAAACATCACAGAGAACACCTCAAAGTGTGCCCTAGTGAAAGGTTCATAGTTTTGGACACGCCTTTATGTGCCCTAACGAGCCACCTGGTTGGGATCCCAGGTGACCACGATGACCAACACTCCCCAATTCCGAGGCACGAGAGACCCACAGCTCAGCTGAGCCACAGGCCCGGGTTAATTATCCCAGAGGAGGAATTAAATCACCCCGAGCCGCAGGAGGGGCGGACCGTGGGCACCCCCTGCACTCCGAGCGCTGGCCGGGAGGGACGGGAGGGAGGCGGTCCCGCCCGGGAGAGCGCTGCCCTCGCAACTGTGCCAGAAACGCAACCAAGTAAAAAAAAAAAAAAAAAAAAAAAAAAAAAAACGAGAAGAAACGCCAATCCTCAGACCCTCCGCCGGCCCCCGCGCCCCGGGAGGCTCCTCATGCCGGGCAGGGGAGCGGGAGCCCCGGCGGGCACAGCGCAGCTCAGGCGAAGTTGGAGCGGGGCGAAGGGGCGGNGCGGGAACGGCGTGAGGGGCCGGGGGTGGCAGCGGGCGGAACCTGGGCGTCCAACTCACATTTACCCTTGGGGTTTGTATTGCGGGGAGGATTGAAACCACGTAATCCTTCACTCTGGGGGATTATTTCTGAGGGAACTCATATGGAATGCCAGAAATTGCGCAACCCTAAAAGAACACCAACATCACGCTTTTTCTTCTAAAAACCCAGCATCCTGTATAGTCCTACAATATACCCATCGATGGCATTGTTTTCTGACTAAAACCACGCACGGTGTGGTTGAATAGGGAGAAAGTTTCACTTTAGCAGCACTTTGTGAGCACTTGCATGAAATAAAACTACAGTGTCCCCAACATTGACCTTTTTCTAGAAAGCTGATTATTTTGGGTTGAGATTTCCCATATTTTGCTCCCTCAGCTGAAGCAGTGTTGCAGCTGGAAAAGGGATTTAATAACATCTGATTATGCAGTCAAAAGTTAAGTATGAAGGTGAGCCAAGCAGAAAGAAAAGGAAAAAGGGGGGGAAAGCTCTATTTGTAGACATATTTTAAAATTGTGATGCTAATAATAATAATTAAACCATTAAAGTGTAACAACCTCTTTTGCTTAGTATTATTCCAGAGACATTAATGGATCTATAAATAGTAGAAGTATTAAAAGCTTCTAGTTTCCACCAAGCTGGAGGGAATGAAAAACGTCCAGATTTCATTTACCACGAGATAGCAAACAGATCATCAGAAAAGCATGTATTGCTTTGAATCAGTTGGATTTCTGCCAGTCCATAGACAGATATGCAGGGAAAAAAAATTTAAAAATTAAAAAACAGGTCTCACTGAACATGAAATTCCTCTTGACTATTTTTTGTTCCTTTACGTATTACACACAATTATGCCATTTTGTGTTTAGTGTTTACAGAGTCATAGTTTATCTATTATAAAGCTTTATAAAAAAATCTTTTAAAGGTGATGTATATTCTCACAACCACATATGTATATACAGGAAAATGTAGATAGTACTTCATGATATTCAATATATGAGCAAATGCTCAGGTAAATTCAATGAGGCACAAATCCCCAACAACAAGGTTGAAAGAATTATTTTGGGAATGAAAACCAGACACACGTGTTTTACATTTTGATTTATAGCCTGGACACTGACTGTGAATTTAGTAATAAAAAACAGAATAAAAATTGAGTATCTAAATCTATATACATTAGAATTCCAACATCAAAACAAGTAAGTGGAACTGAGAAAAATTAAGCTGACTGGGGCAACTGCTTCAGTTTTAAGAGTAAGACAAAAATTTAACTATTCTTTTCATTAAGATCCAGCTCCAAAGCTTCCATATGCACAACTGAACATACTTAATATTTTTGTAAACCAGAACACTTTCCTGAATGGATGCCAGTCAGTCTTAACATATATCAAAATATTGGCATCATTTTCCCTGTCTCTGACCTTTTCCAAAGGCTATGAATATTCTAAAATCATTTCACACTTCACAGCAGCCACAGTATTTTTCTCCTCCAAAAAGAAAAAATACATAGTTTGGGGGTCCTTCATTTTGAACCTTAAAAGATTTCTTTTAGGTGAAGTTAAAGGTAATAAATAATACAATGCAATTTGCAATGCATTTGTGTGTCTTGGTTTTAAATACACAAGACTATTTTCTAGATTTCATCCATATTATTCCAATGTGAAGTGCAGTTACCTATGTCTTACTCAGCTTAGGAAATTAGAAAAGGTTCTACAGCACTGGACAAAAGAGGCACCAGTTTCCTTTTGTAGTGAACTGGGTGTTGTGATATTGATCAGATGTTCACAATGCCTGTCCACCTGTGGCAGCTTCTTATTAAAATTTAAATTCATCGGCCATTGACCTTGAGGCTGTAACTCATTTGCAGTCCAGCACAGAGAAACTGAGCATGTTGACCCAGTGTTTCTGTGTTGCTCCGTAGCTGCGTGTTTAGAACTACACAAAACACTAAGGAGAAACACAAGGGCATCCAGCAGCCTTCAGGTTTGAAGTCTAGTCCTGTCAGGAATTATTTCCATAAGTCCTTGGAAAGAGAAAGAGGTACTACGTATTTTCAGAAGGAAGCTCTTACCTAAAAGCTGCTGTGCCTCCAATGAAATTTCATGGCAGGAATCCACATGTGGTGACAAACAAAATAATTAGAGCAGATTTTGTGTTGAGTTACAAGTATTTGTTGCAACATCATACCAGGGAACACTTAATTAAGTGTCATACTTCATATGTCACATTCTAAGAAACACAAATATTAAAGACCAAAATGGTCCTCAAGATTCCAGAAGTAAACTTAGCAGCCACTGAACTACCCAGCAGCTTTGAAGGAAAATGTGTTCTCCAGAAGAAAGGACAGCTTTCTATAGCAAATCCCATGTTTAGATGGTGTAGTATCATCTCTAAAAGTTTCCAGAGACTTGATATTTCTTTCCTCCCTCCTCCTGCACTGCAGGCAGTTGGACTGAAATCAGAGAGGCTAATGTTTTTTTATTCTGTCAAGAGTTCCTTTCATCCTCAAGTATTAAAATACACTATGTATTAGCTTTTGCAGCATCCACAGCAATGCCAGAATGTGCTTGTGGCAGCTGACACATTTGAGAAAAAATTTTGGTCACGATAATGGCTTCTCCCCCCAGGTCTGAACATTTCTGCACTGCAGTTTAATCAAGTTTGCAGGTATGTTTTGAAAATTTCCTTCCTGAATCTACGTATCTCCTCTCAAATCCCATTCACTTGCTCTTAACCTGGCAGGATTAGGAGCAGCTCTTTAAAATCAACCTTTGCCTTATTTGGATTGTACTGTACCACATTTGCAGGACACGTACAATATTGTCAGACTATTTCCTCTTAGTTCATGCGTATCTGTACATTTCTAGTGTGCCAATAATGTTTAGCTTTGCAAATGTTTCAGTCAGGTATTTCCCTAGAATTTGCCAAGCCCATTTCTCTATCTAGGTACAAAGTCCTTAATATATTTGGGATCATTGTTCATGACTTCCCACACCTTCTACATTGGACTGGGATGGAAACAGGGCTTTGCGTTCAGGTTTTCAGGAAGCAAAGGTTCCAGCTCATCTAACGACAGAATTTGAGTAGAAAATGGGAAAAGGAATAACATATAGACCTTTCAGGGTTGTTTTGTTTGATTTTTTTTTCATTCTTTTCCCAATTGCACGGAGTTCCACCTCAGAAAAATGGAGAGGTTTTTTACTCAACCACTCCCCAAACCAGCCAACTAATATAAATTCTCCCCTTCTTTAGAGCCAGTAGCACAACTGTGGTATACAAATGCTGACAATCATAGAACCGTGAAATCATTTCGGTTGGAAGGGACTTTAAAGATCATCCAGTTCCAAGCCCCACCATGGGCAGGGACACCTTCCACTAGACCAGGTTGCTCAGAGCTCATCTAACCTGGTCTTGACAAGCTGGATATGGAACTTTAGTCCACACAACATGCCAGCTCTTTTCGAAAACAAATCCAAGAAGTGTAACACCCTCAAATGAAAGATCTGGAAGCAGAGGCAGCAAATGCTGTACCAGAGGTTCCTAAGAGTTGTACACACCTATAAAGCCTGCCCTGCTTTGGGGACAGTGGCACCTTTGCCACTAGTAATCACCAGGCATGGGGCACTAAGTACCTGGAACAAATTGTGCTGACATAGAGTCAACTTAAACCATATGTCATACTACCAGCTAAAAACTCTAGACCATTTGTGTGAAACAGTCTACTTCGTGAAATAAATAAATGTGCCTTTTTGTAAAATGTAACAAATAGTCCCATCTTCTCAGTGCCTCAGAATTTTGGTTTTCTGGGGGCTTTCCCAGTTCTAACAGTGTTTGTTTTGTCTGTGTTTTCTGGTGATCTGAAAAACTTAAGCTGTTCTTTCCATAACATTCTTTGATGTGCTGAGCAAAATTCCTTTCAGAGCTATTTTTAAGGATTACACTTTTTGTCTTGTTTTCTGTGTTGTTGGGGTTTTTTTGCAGATTCTTTTGAAGCTTTTTAAACAGTAAATATTGCAATGAAAAAAACTATTTCCCTACCAAATCTCTTTTAATCAATACACAGTTGGCTTCTTGTGTTTTCTGTAAACTAGTACAGACTTCTTGAGTTTTGATACTCAAGGTCATGCAAGGCTGTAAATTCTAAGATTAGGTTTAAACTTACATCTCATTCTTTGCTGACATGTACACAGTAGTTGCTGTCAAAATTTCTCAGAGATTTGACATTATAGAAGTTGGCACCAGGATCTCAGAATTAAAATTGTTCTCCTTCCCCCTTGCAAATACTAAGATACATACATGCATTTGTATTTACATTCTCAAGCTGATGGCATATTAAGGGTTCACTCCTATTGTTTCAGAGAGTTGTAAACCAGAGTTTTAAGTGAATAAGTACCTGAGTAAGCTTGTAATTCAAGTTTCATAGTGATGCACCTGAAAGAAGATTTTTCCTGCCATCTCACACAAGCAATATAGGAAAGAAGTCCACGTAGAAAATACTTAAAACTACTGAGTAGCAGTATGTAGTTCACTTTTACAACAGCAGTCTGTTCTTCAGGCCCTGTAGCATTTACACTTTTATCTTGAAAAATTGAAGATATGATCTGATAAAACAGGTTGCAGTTCAATAGCCAAAAGGTCTTATAGCTGCAAAGATGAAGCAAAAGGACGGGGTATCACCTCTTTAGAAACTCTATAGAAAAGCCACTCAAAGCAACAGTGGGTCTTAAGCCAAACTCGAGTCCAAGTTATTTTGCTGGTGTGAAAATATAGCTTAGGGAATCCTAGAAATACAAAAATTAAAGCACAAGAGTCCAAATACTTATTATAGAACATGCAGTGTAAGCCATCTCCATTATTTTCTTCAGTGACAGCAACTGACAACCACTTTATGCAGTGATGAACAGAGCCACATCCTTACACATTGTAAAAGTGTCTCTCTCCGCTCAGGAATATCCTATTTAAGCTTGAGAGCAGCTTCCTAAATTGGTGTCACACACCCTGTTTTTCCTGTCAGCCCCTTGAGGATCTGTTCACCCTTTCCTTCATTAATGGAAAGTGACTTTCCAGATCCAGCTCCTCCCTGGTGAGCTAAATCCTTCAATCCTCACCATTCCCGTACATGCCCTGTTGGGTAAAGGTCACACCTTCTCAGGCCTCATTTCCCATTACGCTCAGCATTGGAGCTGATCATATGCTCCTTCTGGGAGCAATAAGCCTTAAACATACCTACTTCCTACCTAGTCCTGAGGGGGATCTTCACATAACACCAGCTATGTTACCAAGTCAAATCCTGCTCTGTGCAACTACTTTTATTTGTTGCAAAAACAAGGAAATCAGGCTCCCGCTCAATACCTGCTCTGTGCCTATCATTGAACTCATCATATTTGGCAATCCAACTCCACAATGAATTTCTTCCAAAACCTTGAAAGAGCTTTAATGTTGTGAAGTATTTTTCCACCATTCCTGAATGGGACATGAAGCTGGAATGCCATGTTGGATTTTCCTGTAGCAGGAAGGCAGCTGACTACTATGAATTCATAGTGGTTTGCTATTATTATTATAGCAGATGGATGACAGCTCTCATGACTGACCCCTGCCTTTCATGTGTGCTATGTGGTATTGGATACTCATGTTTTCACTTCGCCGTGAATCTCCACTACATTGGGTATCATTAAGCTGCTACACAGAATGTTTTTAAATCCTTGGAGAATGGCCACTTATACACAGAAGATCTTTCAGAACTGCCAGCTATGGAAAATTCATTTTGGCATTCTGAGCACATTTTCATGATCTATCCTCTCCTTTGCTCAGAGACTTGTCTTGGGTCATTATGATGCCCTTTGGCCTCACTGCTTTCCTCCCATCCTCAGAAAAAGAGCATTTGAGTTACCCTTCTTTTCAACAGGATCAGTGTCCACTACCTTCTGCCTTTCAGCATTCAACTGTGTCTGAACCAGAAGTGGAAGGCTTAAACCTCCCAATTATCCACACTACATGCATTAGTTTGTTCCTGAACTGTAAGCTGGAGCAATTTAACACCCCTGGTCAGGAAATCCGGTCCCAGAAGAGAGTAATTTGTTCTAAGGTCTGCAGTAAATGGGAACAGGTCTGCATCCCCTCACTGGGGACCTAAACCTAATTCCCAGGTTCACCTAAGAGGTGATACTTGTCACATTGACCAGATTTCACGTTCAAGCATTGTTCTTCTTGCATTGTAGCTTACATAGATACTGCTTTTCCTTCTCACCCCTTCCCAGCCTTTTTACTCACATCTTGTCTTCATTCCTGCTTCGTTTTGGCATTTCTGCTAGTCCTTTCTGGTAGAAAAGGACCCTCAACTTTTAGTAGCCAAATACCTCTCACACCCCATTTAAGGAACTTAAAATATTTTCTATGAACCCTCTTCAATTCACCACTTCTGATTATCTTGTGGACTTCAAATTCCAAGAGACTGGCACATACCTCTAGTAGGCACCAATTATTTATTTATATTTTGTGTATTTATTATCATAAATAATAACTGTATATTAATTACATTATATTGGTAAAATATGTATATACTATTGTAACATTATAAATAATTCTGTAATTATTTATGTTCCAAAAATTGGGACAATCACCAATTGTTTATTCCCCTCCATCTCCCCTTTTACGAAGTGTTGCATTCCCAACTATGTATCAACAGTATTTGACCTGAAATATTAATGACACAAAACTCCAGGTGCTCCAACCACCAGGGGTGGAGACAGTAGATTTGAAGTCAGGAGTACCACATGCATGTTTAGCATGAACGGAGTCTAATGAAACCCAACCACTAACATTTGTCAGGAATTAAGAGTCATCTTAAAAACTCTCATCCTCATTATATTCCATCTGACACTATGGGCACTCATCAAATCTGTCCCAAATACCAATATGTCAGAACAGACCCTAAAAAATGTAAGAAGCAGCAATCATCGAGTATGCAGCTCTGGCTCAAATGATTTTTGGATATTGTTGCCACGGTCTGTAAAATTACTTACATACATCAGAAAAACAAGCAAACAATAGAAGAAAAACAAAGGAAACCAGTAGCTATTGCAAAGATTGTGTTCTTACGAATACTTCATAGTGAAGTTACTTAGTTTTGAAAGCAATAGAAGGATTAAAGACAAGAATATAACTTTTCTTTAGTCCAGTATTATGTTTTCAAAACTAAGACAAAAGTCAGAAATGTGTCCTCTCTTAAAAACAGCAGTAGGACAATTCAAACAAGGTGACTCTCAGACACAGCCTTCTATTCAACCTTTACAGGTCTACTCAGCTTTATGAAGCAGAGATGTCTGGAGACTAAAGAAATTGAGGGAGAGGATCTCAGCTGGCACCCCAGTTAGGAACTGCTTTCACTGATCACCAAGAACACAAGCTGATACAAATTCTTGATACAGGTCTGTTAAACCTACACTTTGGGGCAGAGGTTGTTTCAAAGAGTATAACATAGTCAGCAAGGAGTCCAGTAACTGAAATTAGTAGGGCAGGACCAATGGAGCAGTGTTTGTGTACGTACATACAGACTGACCATCAGATTAATAACAGGCTAAGTGCACTGTGAAAAGCACACTTTTTCAAGAAAAGCAAGAGCTACAGAAAGACACCTGTAAGATTCCTGCCACTATATCACTTCCTTCCTGAAGGATTCACCCTTGGTTAACAAGACCAACCCCTCCTGCACTCGGCCTAAACCTCTGGCTGGTTGTCTTACCACATGCAAACCCTGCCTATAGCAATGCTCCCCCTGAGCTCCAGTGTGTGCTGCTGCTTGACATCCCAGGGAACACAATGGCACCCCTCTGGGTTGGGCTGCAGACAGTTTGGGTTGGAGATTGTTTGTGGGATGCCTTTCTATTTATCACACAATAGGGTTTCTATTTCTCCCTTGGTCCCATTGTGTGCAATCACACAGCTTGTTTTGAAGTTTTAAGTTGTAGCCTGTTGGGCGCCCTGAAGCATCTGGACACTGGGTGCCCCATAAATCTGAAGTTATTACTGCTCAGTTAGTCATCTTTTCTCATAAAGCACCAAGGGAGCGGACTGAAAATACAGCACAGCTGCATTTAATTTAAGTGTCTTTCAAGAGGTACAACACATTAACTGGCCTTTTTTGAAATTACATGAAGGTCTGCCCAAACTATAACAACTCACCACAGAGAGTCTGTCTACACTCGAAGAGCAGCCACATTAGTCCTTGTACAACATGTCTGTGACCAACCTGCAGAACAAACTCACTTCCCTGTTCTGTTAATGTGGGTGGAAAGCATGAACCTGCTCAGTCACAAGACACAGCACAACTAACATGGTTTGGCCTGATCTATGCCTGAGTAGGGGTATTCTTACAGCATGAAGGGAGCCCTAGAGAAAGCTGGAAAGGAAGGAAAGAAGCACAGTGGATGCACATCTTGACCTGCTTTTCACAAATAGGGAAGATCTGGTGGGAAATGTGGATGTTGGAGGTTGTTTGGGAGGTAGCGATCATGAGATAATAAAATTCTCAATAAATAGTGCAGCAAAGAGGGGGGCCAGTATAACAGCTAAGCTGGATTTCCATAGGGCAGATTTTGAGTTATTTAAGGAACTGATAAGGAAAGTTCCTTGGGAGAAGGCTCTTAAAGACAAGGGGGCTCA
>WEKX01001601.1:34866-53984 GCA_013390025.1 Pitta sordida | reverse complement strand
TAAAGGTTATATATACCAGCAAATGATATCCTGTAGTAACTGCAAGAGGAATTTCAGAATCTATATCTGGCCCTACTTAAATCCATTTGTAACATCTTGAACAGGAATTTAAATTGTAATAGTTGTATATTTGCATTACAACACAAGGTTCAGTGGTAAATTTAATTCCACTGTAGAGTAGTAGAAAATAGGTTCTGTCTCTTTTTAGCCTGCATGTCTGAAGTTCAGCAAAATTCATTGTTCAATGGGAATTTGTGATAGCTGGTGTTTTAATTGCCAATAAGGTGTTATACAGATGGCATGAAAATTCCTGGGTAAAATGACTCCACTGTAGACTGGTTTTTAAAAGTAACAATCACTTTGACTTATACTTTGCAGTCAAAAATATTCACTGAATGTTGCCTTCTCTCAAATATATACATAGGTGTGTGCATGCTTAAGAAAACAGTAGTAGTTGAAACACAGTTTCTGATTTGATGATTTATGAACTGAAGCCAATTGCCTGCATTCTCAGGTTATTAAGGAATATGTGACTTTTTTGTAATGGAAGTATCATGTTTATGTCCCCTACTTTTATCAGTCCTCCTTGTTGGTATTGCGAAGATACAATTCAGCGATTTGTCTGCTCCAAGGAGCATTTTTACCTGTAAATCAGACTATGATAGGTACATAGGCATCAATAGTTATTTGGAACTTCAGTTTTTGCAGCAGATTGGCATAAAACTAATTGGAATTTAATACATTCATTCTCTTTAAGCCTTGTGAGCAGGGACGTCAGCTGAAGAGAATTCACTGGGTTGCCAACATTGGCACAGCTCTTAAGTTTCTAGAAGGAAGACGGGTAGGTATGGTAACATTTAGCCCTGGTTTTCCTTTGTTTCCTTAAAAGTGTGATTTGTGTCTGCTAAGCAGTTTTTATTCTCCAAAATTTGAGCTATGTATGCAGTCGTCAGCTTCTACACAATGCTTGAAAGTTGCTGTAAAGTAGATATTATAAGATGCTACACTAATATGTAGCAATGAACAGGGTGAAACTGTTTGAGGTGTTTAAAAATTAATTAATAATGAATCATCTTGGATATTTTTTGTGTGTATGTTGTCTTCAGCTCCTCATGTTATCTACTTCTCTGTTGCTGTTCTCAGCAAAACATGAACTTTAGTTCGAGAGACATTCGTTTATAAATAAAAGAATAGATTTCTGGACTTCACTAGGTTTTACATGCCAAAATTTACATCCTGAAATTATAGATATGAAAATTTAGGGCAGTGTGACCCCCTATTAGCTCAGCAGGACTTCAGACTAATTCCTGGATTTATTCTGGTACAGTCAGTGCTGTAATTGTGGAAAAGAGGCAAAATATTTTATAAACTTAGCAAAAGACAGCAAACCTAAACACTCAGTGTGATCTAGGTATGAATAACAAATAAAAGCAGTCTACTTCTGCCTTTTTTCCTGACTATTCTCTCTGTATTATAAATTACACTTTTCTCTGTGTTGGAGAGTCAAATGAGGTCAGTTAAAACCATTGTCTGGCTTTTGTTTAGACTTTTCTCCCATTTTTTTCTATAACTTTTGTCTATGAATGAGCTTGAAGCACATTAACACGTCAGCAGTCCTTCATATTTTTATCATGACTGATGTCTCTCTTAGTTTTGCTGAGGAAATAAGTACTAATATATTTGCTATTTTTTCAATACTACTTGGTTTATTCTACTTCCATGAGCATTCTCTATCTGTTAATTTCTCTGTCATATATTCTTATTCCCCCTTTTCCTGCCTTTTATCTTATGATCTCATTTTAAGGTGATATTTTGTTCAGACTACACATTAACATTTGAGAGTTAGAGTCACAGAATCTGTTCCCATTTCTGTTGAAAAACTTAATGTGACCTTGGACAACTCATTTTTTCCCCACTCTATTTTTAAAAGAGCTATGGTTAGATTGGTCTTTCAAGGGATCCCTAATCAGTGGTGATGATACCCTTTACAGCAAAAGGCTCTCTGCTGGAGAACTGCGGCATGGCTTTTTCACTTTTCTTTCTTGTATGCCTTCTCCTGCCCTTTTCTTTTTTTAATTTTTATTCTTAAACTCCCTTTTCTTTTTTCATCCCAAATGCATTAGAACTCTATCATGCATTAGAACTATTACTTTCATAATTTGAAGTCTATTACAGAGCATTTAATTTGCAGTCCTGATTAAATGTATTGTCAGATGTGCAAAAAATGTGCTTCTTTGCATTATAAAATTAGATTAATGCATTTACAGAAATATGTTTTGAACTATTATGTATCATATTCTTCCCTTTGCTTTTCATGCTAGTCCATATACAGAGGATCTCCGGTTTGTACAATGTTCCACTGTTAATTTCGTTGTTCTTTCTACTTGAAATTAATTTTTTTCCCTACAAGTAATAGCATGCAATGGTCTTAAAAATCATTAGTAACCTATAGCTAGGCTCATCTAAAAAGTGAAATTGCACTGTTCAATGTTTTGGGTTTTTAATTAAGCAACCTTTTGATTGCAGAAATGCATTTAAAATATACGACCTATTTGAAAAGCATTTCATAATTTTTGTTCTTTGTGCGTGTTAATAACACATTTTCTTTCCTGTATAGATTAAGCTTGTCAACATAAACTCAACTGATATTGCTGATGGTAGGCCTTCTATTGTGCTTGGCTTGGTGTGGACCATAATTTTATATTTCCAGGTACTATATATATATATATGTAATTTTTTTATACTTCAGTGCAGCTTCCTCAGATAATGGTTCAGATCATCACTTCATATGAGCTGGTGTAGTTCCAGCTCTTCACAAGAGCTAACTCACTTTGTAATTAGCTGAGAATCTGCTTCTGAAAAGAGCAACAGTTGATGGTCAGGGTGTTTCACATTGAGTAAAATTAGATACATACTTGTCTTTAGAGTATATTGGTCTTTGACTGGAATGGAGTTCGAAGAGAGCAGAAGAGGAAACGGATAGATTTGTGAATTCTTGTTATGAGTATCTTTAGCAACTGCACTGATGATTGTGCTGCATATCTAATTCCAGTGTACTTGGTGTGAGACTAATTATTCTCAAATTGTGCATGTAAACATGATGATTACACTGGGAGATGCAGATATTTGCAAGGATAAAATTTAGGTACAAAAGATGTAGATTGACAGAGGGTTGCATTTGTAGAGGAGAAATCATTTGCATTCTGCTGAGGTTAGGTGGGAGGAAAAACTGGTTTCCTAAATTCTGTCCATATGCGTTAACAAAGTGAGTCACTGCTCAACACTTAACCAACTAATTTTGTTGTTCATCTTCATGGAGTGCTCTGGCTCCCTTGTGACGTAACTTCCATGTCTCTGAATTAAGAATGTCCGCTGAGCACATATATTAGTAGTTTTGAAGCTCCTTTAATGTAAAGCGTGTTAGTCACAGCTTCTGCTCAGCTTTATTTTGACCGTTGTATTTAAGATAGTATTATTATAGAAACTGGTGTGAATTATCTGCAAAGAGTCCAATAACAATTTTTTCCCCACAGATTGAAGAGCTTACCAGCAACCTCCCACAGCTGCAGTCATTGTCTAGCAGTGCTTCCTCTGTGGAAAGTGTTGTCAGTTCAGAAACTGCAAGTCCCCCAAGCAAACGGAAGGTGGTAACCAAGGTCCAAGGAAGTGCCAGGAAGGCTTTGTTAAAATGGATACAGTACACAGCAGCAAAGTAAGTTAAGTTACAAACCCAGTTAATTTGTAAGTTAAGTGCAAACTTTTTATTCGGATTCTGAACCCTCTCAGTCGGGGATCCTCCTTTTGCTCTGTACCTTCCTATATATATATTTATGTAGCACCTCACCGTGTATTTTTTGGCAATTGAGGCTTCTAAATATTACCACCATACAACAAGCAAGTACTGATTAAAGATTTGCATTAATTTTACAAGCAATCGTATTTTATAGTTTCTGACTAAAGAATGGGATTATCTCTGTCAGAATGAGGCACTGAAAGGGGAATTAGGTGTCTGAATGACAATGTATTAGTCCTCCTGCCAAAATACTCAATGTGATGCTCACAGTCCCACAGTGACTTGGCATACCTCAGTGAGAACTTGTAGAAGCAGTAAATTCTGGCACTTGCTGTTGGAAGGCAAGTGATGAAAAATGTTGTATTCACAGTATAGATAAGGCTGGAAATGACCTCAAAGAACATCTAGTCCAGCCCATAGTCCAACTAAACCTAGCATCTACATCTAGATCATATCGTTCAGCACCTCATCGAGCCTCCCCTTGAACACCTCCAGGGTTGGCGACTCAACCATCTCTGTGGGCAACCCATTACAAATCCGGATCACTCTTCCAGTGAAAAAACCTTTTCCTAATATCAAGTCTGAACTTCCCCTGTTGAAGCTTAAGACTATGACCTCTCGTCCTGTCTCCAGTGGCCAGGGAGAAAAGACCGACCCCCGCCTGAGCCTCCTCTTTTCCAAGTCAAACAGACCCAGCTCCTTCAGCCTCTCCTCACAGGGCTTATCTTCCAGCCCCTTCACGATCCTAGTTGCCCTCCTCTGAACTCATTCCAGCACCTCAACATCTTTCTTGAACTGAGTGGCCCAGAATTGAATACAATACTCAAGGTGTGGTCTAACCAGTGCCAAGTACAGGGGAAGGATAACCTCTCCTGACCTACTGGCCACACCATTCTTGATGCAGGCCAAGCATGGATGGAGCTGTAGCCAATCTGATTACCATTAAAGGGACAACAAGTGGTTTAGGTTTAATGATGAGTAACCATTGGGTGGATCATCAAGTCTCCTCCCCTATTTCATCTAGTCTTCATGTTGTTAGTAACTTCTTTTTCTTCATGTTTTTAGGCAGGTTGGAATTGAAATCAAAGATTTTGGACAAAGCTGGAGGAGTGGTGTTGCATTTCATTCTGTTATTCATGCCATCCGCCCAGATTTAGTGGACATGGAGAAAGTGAGGGGAAGGTCAAATAGAGAAAACCTGGAAGAAGCCTTCACACTTGCAGAAGCAGAACTAGGAATTCCAAGGCTCCTTGATCCAGAAGGTACCTAATGCATAATTGAAAAAAGGTTGGAACTACTTGCATGGGTTCAATCAAATATGTGAATTCACGGTGTTTGAACATTTAATTAGCATTTTATGCCATTCAGCTAAAAATTTATTTTTCCGTGTTCTATGCTTGTCTAGATGTGGATGTTGAAAAGCCAGATGAAAAGTCTGTCATGACCTATGTAGCCCAGTTTTTGAAGTACTATCCTGATCCTCATCATACAGTGACTGATGTACAGGAGAATGATGTAAGTTTGACTTTATCGTGAAGAGAGTGAGGGGCTTTATAAATGCGTTTTGGTTTTTTATTTTTATATATTTATATTTTATTCTTATATTTAGTAATCTTTTCTTTTGATGAGCAGTTGAAGTGAAAAGCAAGCACAATAAGAAAACTGGGAAAGATTAACTGAGAATAAAGGAAACAGCATAACACCAATGAGATTGCAATAATTTGTTGCCTGAAACAATGTGTCACTTATGTCTCTATCACACTGGGTTTCTGGATAAGAGCAGGAATAGTCCAAGAGATTGCTTAGCTACAGTCTTTGGGCTTTCAGACTTGAGAATTATTTACATTTTTGACACAAGTTCCATTCTATTTCACACTGATGTTTGACTGTTTGCTCTAAGGAATTGTTTACAATCATGTTATTTTCTTGGGGTTTGATCTGTGTATGCTCTAATTCATTGGCTTTACGCTGGAATGGCTTTACCCAACGATGCCAAGTTATCGTGGCTCACTTCCTAGTCCTGATCATTTGCTTTTTTCATGACAAACACAGGAAACACTGCTGAGACAATCTGCTCAACCTCAGCAAGAGAGAAAGAAGAAGCAATTTTAGTGTGTTTCTTTGCATTCCCTACAGAGACAGAGAAGAACTTTGAAAGGAGTGAGTCTCCTTCCTATGGGCTATGTCTGACTAAAGTGGCTGTAGCTTTGCTGCTTGATACTAGTGCCTGAGCACTGGAATTTCTCCTTTTAATGCCTGCAGCATTGGTCTGAGGACATACATGTGCCAGTGTTGCAGCATCCCACTGAGCAATAGGGCTGCTAAAACAGAGTGAGCATTGAAGCCTCCTGCTGTGGCCTGTGGCAGGCTGAGGCAGTCTTGCCATCTCCATACCTTGGTACACAGTGCAGTTTCGGCTGTCAACAGCCTTGGCCACGTCTGGTGCCTGTGGTGGGATTGGGTTTTGAGGAACAACGTCACCACCTTCACCTGAGCTTTACGCAGAGATGTAGGAAAATGCGGGGCTCAGTCACTGAATGCTCTGCTTGTGTCTAGCTATACCCACAGAGGTGGCAGCATGAGTTATGAAAGAGCAACTAGGGAGTTTCATCTCGAATTCCAAGTGAATTAGTAGGAAGCAAAACAACACGCATCAATTTGACATGGCAACATTGCAATTCCAGGACCACTTTCTCTTATTAGGTATTGCTAAAATATTGTATTAGCAGGAACTATAATCCTTCTTAGTGACCATGTCCATCTTTACATTATTTGGTTAGTTTAGTTATTCAGCATAAGAATCATCCATCTTTAAAATCTAAAAGCTAGGTACTTATTCCACCTGTAGTCAACAGGAGATAGATCCTTTCCCAGATTGCATCTTTCTTAAGGCAATGTCCTAAATAATTTGTTTTCTAGAAGCTTGTGTTGCCGAGCATTTCCACAGAGTTAAAACAGAGACACATTAACCCATCCCTTAGGTAATGATAGATAAAATGTTGTCAGTTGATTGAAAAGAAATCCAGATGTGCTTTGTATTTTTGTGACTAGTATAATCCCCCTATTTCTAACCTTTCTGTCTTCCTTCTCATGTATAGCCTAAATAAATATTTATCACACAACAGTAGAATCCAGGTACCTGGGAGAGATACCCTTGCAAAACTCTTATCCCTTAATTTTGGGGAAAAAGAGTAGCCCAAGTGTTTAAGGACTTTCATGGTGTATTCCACCTGACCTGTGTTAAGAGCCTGCTGTGGAATGAGTTGGACAGTAGATGCTAGGTAAAACTGGTTTTATGTATTTGTCAAAAAGAACTGAAAAGGGACTATTTCGGTTGCAGTTGCCTTCATTTAGTTCGAAGAACTCCTGAATGGAGTGTGTCTGGGTGATTTTTGGCAGCTTAGAGGAAGGTGAGAGGAGATTTCTAACCGTCTCCTCCCACTTTGCAGCCAACTCAGCTGCCCCTGTGTTTCCTCAAGATGTGTTGTCTACACAAATTTCTGTTCATCTTCCCTCCTGATTTAATGCTCTGCTTATAAAGAATTTCCATTTTAGAAGTGGCGTAATGATTGAAGCTTATCCTTTGTTTGTCGGCAGAGGGAAGAGTTATTTTATTTATATGTGCATTTCCAGAATTAAATGCACGGTCCACCTCTGACCGTATGTGAGCTTGTGTAGCCAACGGATCTCAAAGAATCACAGTTACTCTAACATAAGTAACTATTTTTGCAGATAAAGTAAACCACATAGTGACTAGTAACCTGGAAATCAGATCTAACACGAAAACTACATCACTAGATATGATACAGACACCTGAGCTTGATAATAGTTTTAAGTACATCTTGTATTCCTACATGTGTGACTCTCTGGACTTTCTACCTGTTTTGGCTTTATTTTATTTTGCCTTTCTTTTTCCCCCCCACTGCTTCTCGTTTTCTCATTTTTTTCATATTGCTAGGAGCTTCAAGCAATCCCAACTTTTGTAATTTCTTTTATGAAATTTAAGGTAAGGGTATATGCTGCAGAGTAATTAATTTCTTGAATTGCACCTTTCGTGGTTGTTTTATTTTTTCATACCGCACATATTTGACTTCAGATGTGGGGGGGGGGGTTACATGCCTTGGTTTACTAGCCTTATGTTAATCTTTCCAAAAAAGCAAATAGTTGAACATGATGAATCTAAGTCCACTTTCTTAGATGAACTGATCCTAACAGCCTAATTCTTAATTTTGCAAATGACAGAAGTATTATTGAAAAACAAGTCAACTTCCCTATAGACCTCAGACTATGCTTTGGGTGTTGCTAAATATAGATGTGAAACCTATATATTTTTTCATATAAATATGAAAAAATACTTTTTAGCTTCATGTTTACACATCTAATTTTAGATGGATATTTTGGTGTGTCTTTAGGTGTATAGAGTAGATACTAGAGTGTATAATTGTGTAAGTGATGTAGTTGGACTGTAGGTTAGAAGGAGAGCATATTCATGTGTAATTGCCTGATATGCACTGCTTCTTCTTTCACATAAATCAAGATATTTAAAAAAATATATCTTTTTAATCATCTTGGATATTTGGATATTTATAATTTTCTGGTATTAACTGAGAGAAGTTCAGAAATCTAACATGGAGTATATAAAATGAACAATCAGAGGTGAAACTGGAAAATTGCAGTATATTATGAAATACATAACAAGTGTCACTGCAGTTAGACAATAGTATTTATAGTTTGACGCGATACAGTTAGTTACCTAGGTTCCACACTGATGGGCTTTTCTGGTTGGGATTTTTTTAAAAAATATGTATATAAACTAGATTATTTTAAAGAAACTATGATCTGGGCTCCCCAGTTTAAGAGGGATGTTGAGCTGCTTGAGAGGGTCCAGAGGAGGGCAACGAGGATGGTGAAGNGTGTGATTCTGTATGATCAAGAGTTCATCTCAAATTATGTATATCTAACTAGTGGTGTGTTGAAGTGAAGATTAATACTGATCACAGAATTATTCCTATATTCTCAATCTATTCAAGTGAGTTTCAGCATCATTAATTGAACCTTATACATTCTTAGTGTTACACAGCCTCAGTGCATTGATTCTTTAGCTAGAGGTGATTTCTTCATCATGGTGTAAATTTAACTACTACAAAGACAGCACACTCCCTCAGAGTGTTTCTGTTGTAAAGTCTTCTCTTCCTGTGCTCTGATGAGCAAGTAATTCAGAAGATAATCCTATCACCTCAACAGAGTTCCTCAATGTAAGAGGAATTTCATGAGCAGCAGCTGCAAAAATAGCTTTCTGTGCTCTTCCAGAGATTTAGTCTTCTTTTACAGATAGTCATTAACAGCTCATCCCTGCAGTGATACTTAGCTCAGCCTTCACCCTCCCTCTGTGATACTGTTTTCAGTGAATGAGTTTCAGTAACATGCATACATCCAGTAACACATATATATGTTAGCCAGGGTTTTCAAAAGGAATAGCATAATTAATTTATGCATACAAATTTTTGAAGGGACTTGGTTTTCTCCATACATATGCAGTACAGTAGTTCAGTGTTCCTGAAAAACAGGTGACAAATTTCTTTGATTTACAAGTTAGTATTTGAAAATTCTGAGAATTTGAATTGTTCAACTGTTCTCACACATTAGAGAACACAAAAAAGTACTCTTTTTCTGGTCCATAATTAAATTCTCATTATATTTTTAGCTCTTCAAACAGTGTAGTATTCCATATTATGTCATTTCAAATTAACTGTGCCATGTCAGCTAATAAAATGTTTTGACTTTTAGTCTGGGCTGAAACCTTTCTCTGGAAATTTCAATTGTACCCCCTCATAGTATTGGAACTCATAAACACTTACCTTCTTTGATGTTCTGTATCAGTTGAGTGCTCCAGTTCTGTTCATATCTGCAAATCAGAGAATATTCATAGAATATGGTGCCAGGATAAATTCATAATTTAAAATGCTGCATGGAAGCAGCATGCTGAGTGGCTGAGTGAGTCACAGGGTCTTAGATAAATAAATTTTACCAGAGATCAGTGATCCTCATGCTGGGGAAAGCACAAATAGCTATAATTATTCTGTGTAGATAACTTTGTTTGATGGCTTATGTTCTGATCAATATGATCCTTGAGATATGCAGAGTTTATAAAATATTTATAATATGACATATCTGAAAAAATGTCCTTTTGATATTTTTTAAAAAGAGTAATAACCACTAAGCACTAATGAAAGTTGTTCTAAGAGTGATAGCTCATTAAGTCTGGGGGGTGTTGATGACAGCTGTTTTGGTGTCTAAGAAAGTGAACCTTTTCTTGTTGGTTACCCAAATTGAGACGTTAAAGTGCTTCAGTATAAATCGAGGACCACAGAACCAAAATTGCAGATGATAAGCGATGCACTGAAACCTGTGAAAATGTATGAATAAATAAATAAAATATTTATCACGCATTGTTGCACAGTATCTTCAATAGTATTCAGTTAGATGGTTACTGATACATCTTCTACAACTGAAAAAGTAAACAAAAATTTGTCTAATTAAATAATTAAGAAAAATTACAGAAGACTCAATGCCGTCTGTTGACATCTTTTCACTTAGTGTCAGAGAAATAGTATGTGATTTAAGAGAGATGAGGCTGTTCCTGTGTTCTTTATTTTCAGACACCATAAAGGTATTCTTAATCCCAGTGACACTTTATTTCAAAAAGATTTGGTCAGAGACAGTTTTAGCCATTATTGAATTTTTCAACTGTGGTGACAGGAACCTTGTAAAATACCTATTTTGCTCAGATTATTGTATGAACACAGATGCTCTTTCGAAGTCTTACCTTAAGGAGGTGCTTCTCAGCAATACGAGGAGCTAGGTCAACTCATAGGTTGAGCTGACCAAGTGGTGTTTTCAGCTATACCCTTACCTGAAGGCATGGATGAGGTTATTTGTAGGAGAATCCTAAACATTAATAGGTGGCTTAGGGGTCGGCTAGGGTTAGGAAAAGTTTTAGGGGTTTTGATCATAAAGTAACCTTTAATGAATGTGATTTGTTAGTCTCAGGTGGGCTTCGCCAAACTAAGGGAAGGAGGATATTGGCCCACAAGTTGGTGGGACTCATCGGTAGGGCTTTAAACCAGGTTGGAAGGGGGATTGGCTTGGTTCTAAAGTTTCTCATAAGATTATTGTGTGTGGCAAAGACATATCAGAGAGGAGTGTAGTCAACTAATTGGAGTGTCTATATTTTAATGCAAGCAGTATGGGCAATAAGCAAAAGGAGCTTGAAGCCTTAGTTCAGCAAGAGAGATATGATATTATAGCCATCACTGAAGCATGGTGGGATGAGACATGATTGGAGTGTTGTCATGGAGGTCTATGCACTCTTCAGAAGGGATAGGCAAGGCAGAATGGGTGGGGGCATAGCCCTGTATGTTAGCAAAGCCATTGACACCACTGAGCTTGAGATCAAGGAGGACAGGGTAGAGACCCTGTAGGTTTACATAAGGGGGATAGGTAATAAGACTGATACATACATGGGAGTATGTTATAGATCACCCAATCAAGAGGAAGAGGTGGACCTGTTTTTTTAAACAATTGTTGGAAGTGTCTAGATCTCCCTCACTAATTTTATTAGGTGACTTCAACCTCCCTGACATCTGCTGGGCATTTAATATTTCGGGAAAGATGCAATCTAGAAGGTTTGTTGAGTGTATAGAGGATTACTTTCTATTTCAACTTGAGGGAGTCCACCAGGGGTGAGGCTTTTTTAAACTTATTATTCACCAACAAGGAAGATCTGGTGAGTAACGTGGTGGTAGGAGGTTGTTTAGGTAGCAGTGATCATGAGCAAATCAAATTTTCCATAAATGGTGCTTCAAAGGTGTATAGTAAAACTTCCAGGTTGGACTTTCATAGAGCAGACTTTGGTTTATTCAAGGAACTAGTTAAGAAAGTTCTTTGGGAGGTAACCCTTAATGACAGGAGAGCTGAGTTGACTTCAAGAATGAGATCTTGAAGGCACAGGAGCAGGCTGTGCCGGTGTGTTGTAAGGTTAGTCAGAAGGGCAAATGGCTGCCCTGGTTGAACAAGGAGATCTTAATGGACCTGAGAAGGAAAAAAGGGTTGTACCACCTTTGGAAGGAAGGGAAGGTAACTAGGGCTTTGTTCAGAGATACAGTCAAGTCATGTAGAAATAAGATTAGAGCTGCAAAAGCTCAGTCTGAGCTCCTTTTGGCTAATACTGTCAAGGATAACAAGGATAGCTTTTACAGATACATTAATGGCCAAAAAAGGGACAAGGACAATATAGGTTCCTTATTGGACAAAGAGGGCAATATAATTACTAGATATGAGGATAAGGCTGAGTTACTGAATGACTTCTTTGCCTCAGTCTTTGTTAGTAAATCTAACTGGGCACCTGATAAAGGGTCTTTCAAAATAATGGATGCAGATGAGGAATGGTCCATCCTCTTGTTAACGCAAGAGGAATGCAGTAAAGACCTTCTTTTACAAGTAGGTCCTCACAAGTCAACGGGACCTGATGGGATTCATCCCAGAGTGTTGAGAGAGCTGGCAGAGGATTTAGCTAAGCCTTTCTCAATCATCTATCAGAAGTCCTGGCTCACTGGAGAGGTCCCTGAAGATTGGAAATTGGCCAATGTGACTCCCATCTATAAGATGGGTAGCAAGGAGGACTCAGGTAACTATAGACCTCTCAGCCTATCTTCAGTGCTAGGCAAAATCATGGAGCAGTTAATCTCTAGGAAAATTATGTTGCACCTCCAAGTGGGGAATGATATTAAACCTAGTCAGCATGGCTTTAGGAAAGGAAGGTCCTGCCTTACCAACCTCATTTCCTTTTACAATATGGTAACATGCCTGGTTGATGAGGGAAAGGTGGTTGATGTGGTATATCTTGACTTTAGCAAAGCTTTTGACACAGTATCTCACAACAAACTCCTAATGAAGCTAAGGGATTGTGGTCTGGTTAGGTTCACACTTCATTGGATTGAGAATTGGTTGGATAATCGAGCTCAGAGGGTGGTAGTCAATGGTGCAGTGTCCAGTTGGAAGTTGGTTTCAAGTGGAGTCCCTCAGGGCTCAGTGTTGGGACCAATCTTGTTTAATATCTTTATTGATGAACTTGATGATTGCTTAGAATCCATCATCAGCAAATTTGCAGATGATACCAAGCTTGGGATTGATGTAGATCTCATAGAGGGCAGGAAAGCTCTGCAGAGGGACCTTGATAGGCTAGACAAGTGGGCTGAATATAATGGCATGGAGTTTAACAAATCTTAAGTGTGATGTCCTGCACTTTGCTTACAACAATCCCATGCAAAGCTACAGTCTGGGAGATGAATGGCTTCAGAACAAGCAGGTGAAAAGGGATCTGGGAGTGATGGATAGAAAGCTTAACATGAGCGACCACTGTGCCCAGGCTGCCAGAATAGCCAGTGGCGTCCTGGCTTGTATCAGGAGCAGCATGGCCAGTCGGAATAAGGAGGTTATTCTCCTGCTCTACACAGCACTGGTGAGACCTCATCTTGAGTATTGTGTTCAGTCCTGGGCTCCTTAGTTTAAAAGGGATATTGAAATCCTCGAACGTGTCCAGAGAAGGGCAGCAAGGATGGTCAAGGGGCTGGAACACATGACCTATGAGGAACGACTGAGAGAGCTGGGACTGTTCAGCCTGGAGAAAAGAAGACTGAGGGGTGATTTTATAGCTCTTAACAACTACCTGAAAGGTACCAATGCAAGTCTCATGTCTAATTGCTGCATTCTCTTGTACTCAGAAAGTGCTTTTTGGTTAGGTAAATCATGAGAAAATTTGGCCCATTAAGTTTCACGACAGCTAATGACCTTGACTTGCTATAGAGATGTTAATTTCTGGACTATATCTGACACTTCTACTAATAGGCTGCAATGGATTTTTTTAATGTGTGATTGTACTACATCACAGAGGGAAGACAGACTGGTGCTGAGAGACCTGAAAGTGTGGGCAGAACAATTTGAAAGAGACATAACCCGAGCACAGGTGGCAGAAACAAGCTTACAAGAGAAATATCAGGTAAGCAGCAGGGAAAATTATGTATAAAAAGAAATTGTCATTATTATATGTAACATACTGCAGTATTTCATGCAGTCCATATATATGTGAGTCAATATACTGTTGTTTAATGAAATAAGGACACAAAATGTCTTGCTTTTTGTTGGTGGAGGAATTATAATATCAGTACCAGCTTTGCTACGTAGGACAGTGCACAGATGGTTTGCCTAACACAGAGCTTTTCCTAGCAGTGTGAAGAAGGACTGTCCTAGTTAGAAGTGAGCATGTGTCTGTGCCATCCTTCCAGATCCTGCATGATTAAGCTCAGATAGGAGGTATGAGTGAGGGTTCTGTGCGGTGACAAGTGGAAAGGACAGGGCTTAGACCTTCATTTTTATCCTCTCTCTCAAAGGTTAATGTATCAGCAATACAAATTTTGGCCTAAATTTTGTTCTGAAGCTTGATGGTTCTCTAAAAGTAACCACTGTCCTAAGTTTCACTAAGTTAATTTGCTAGTTTATCTGATAAATTATTATTTCATTCCATGTAGAGTTCAGGCATCTGATAACTGAAGGGAAATAGGGAAGTCCTACCTATATATAAGTAACGAGTACACAAGTAAGTATAGAAGTTTAGTGCTACTCCTCTTTTGGAAGGATTAGGACTTCTATCAGTACAAAATAGTTATAGGTTGTAGTACTCCTTAAATCTTGAGGAATTTAACTCTTTGACTCTGTGCTACATTGATTTGATTTTCTCTTTGTGCAGTCATTTAAGCATTTCCAAGGACAATGTGAGGTAAAAAGAAGACAGATTGAACTTGTAACCCAGTCACTAAGGAAAGATGGTAAATTATCACTTGATCAAGCTATGGTGAAGCAAGCATGGGAGAGAGTTTCTTCAAGGGTAAGTTGAAAACTATTATGCTATATATTTTTTAAATAAATGAAGGATGAGAATTAAAAATCATTTAGACACCTCTTTACACTTGATTTTATTAGACATTAGGAACCTAAGAGTGGACCAAATTTCTAGCACTGGTGTATTATTTTGCTTTTGTTTTGACAACATACACAGCACTGCCATCGGTAATATTGCTCAAAGATAGAATGTGAACCTTAAGAAAAGGACTAAACTTTGAGGTTTCCCTTTAATGGAAGAGTGTTAACAGTGCTTAGCCAGATTCAGAACACTGTGGATGAGAAGAAAAGCATGCACAATGTGCTTTCCAAACCCAATGTTACAGTGTAAATTTTTGGTTGGGAAATTCTAATGTAACATTTTAAGTTGTAACTAGAAAAGCTTTCTATATACTTAATGCTGGCTACTTTATCAGTAAATGAGAATTCAGTTCTA
Organism: Pitta sordida; assembly: GCA_013390025.1. NCBI lineage: Eukaryota > Metazoa > Chordata > Aves > Passeriformes > Pittidae > Pitta > Pitta sordida. The sequence continues at coordinate 38,799 of WEKX01001601.1, read as the reverse complement.
TTTTTGACCTATTTGCAGTAGTAATAAATTAATATTAGTATTTGTGATTGTAATGTTGTACAATTGAAAGAAAAATCCCAAGGAAATTATATTGCTTGTCTCAAGAAGTTATTAAACCATTATTACTAGTGTATTTTCACAGTGTATGTATGTAGTTTTGTGCCATATATTTAACAGAGGATCTGTTTAAAAATATTGTCGAGTTCTCACATAATTCACATTGTGTTTTGATTCCTATAACTGGGATTGCCTATAAGACATGGTATCTTACTGCTGTATTCTCAATTCCACAGACCTTTGGGACTCATTTACACCTTACATATATAAAATACTTTCAAACTAGAAATAAAAAGATTTAGGCTGGAACGTGGATTAGATGACATTGGTGGAAGAAGGTCTTGCCTGCCTTACTGTGCCTGTTAACTGATGAAATTCCAGATCGTTAGCTTGCCAGTTGTACTAGTTTATTTGTGGTTATTCTGTAACTCACTTATCATCCTGAAAGGGAAATAGATGAATCAAGAAATCCTTACAGAGATTTTGTTCCCAGTGAAAATGCTAGCATCTCCAAACTCACACAGAGTAATGTACCTAGATTTATATTTCAAACATACTATCTTATATGGGTGTTTGGTCTTACAGTATAATGTCTGATTTTTATCAATGTACATGTTTTTATAATTGAGAAAGGAAGGAATTTCAATCCTTTTACTTTTACTTTCTAGCTGCTTGATTGGCACATACACCTCGATAAATCTCTTCCTGCACCTCTGGGTACCATAGGTGCTTGGCTGTATAGAGCAGAGGCTGCTCTGAGGGAAGAAGTAACTGTTCAGCAAGCTCACGAGGAAACAGCAAATACTATACACAGAAAACTTGAACAACACAAGGTAGATGTACATGCATTCATTCTGTGCATTATACTTCATTGTTTCCACAGCTGTAGAGGATCCATACTATATAAAGATTATTATTTCTAGTTTCTGTGGGTTGTGTCATCTTAATGTGGCTAAAGCTAGATGTCTTGTCATGATGACTTGGACTGTGACACCTGAGTACCTTACAAGCAATATTCAGAATTGCTGTTGAATATTCCTGGTTTTGTTATGTGAAAGATATCAGGTATTAATATTTTAATTTCTATGTAAAATTTCATAGGGAGCTCATAAGTCGGATACATTATTCAACCTAGTAAGAACTTACTAGGTGAAACAGGAAAGAGGGAGAAAACGTACTAACTGTGCTGATAGTTAGTGCAGGCGATATGCACAGAGGGGAGAAAATCAGAATGAAGTGTATTTTCATATGACTGTGATGACAAATAGCATGATTGCCATCTGTGATGGCAGATAGCACACTGCGGTAAACAGGAAACTTTCCCAGATGAATTTAAATAACTGTGTCATTATTCTTTGCTGCGTCCAAGTTCTCCTATAAAATCAAAACTGTGAGGTCTGTCTATGCATTTATGTAATATGTATGAGAAAAATGTATTGGTGAAAAAATACATTGGTGAGACGATAATAGAAACAGAACCAGTAAATGAAATTGAAAAGATGGTGTAGAGAAAAGCAGTACTTGAGGCAGAGAGGCTGTACTCTTTTACATTGCTGTTTTTTTCCTATCACTACTATTTTAAAACTTGATTGTAGATTTGTTATTTTTTTGCGTTTAGGGTGTTTTGTATCAAATAGTAAAGTCATATAATGAAAGGCTGAGAATTTTCATGGTCATCTGGTTACTTAGAACAATTGCAGCTCTTCTAACTTTAGTAGTAGCTAATAAAATTTAACAAAACCAATATTAAAATCTAGCATGAATATGTGGATTTTTTTCAGGGTCTAGTCTCTTATAATGTCAAATTTCATGTTAACATCAAAGGCAAACACTCCTATATTCTTAGAGTGTGAACACCATAGAACTCCTTTTGATGTGCTCATAAGAAGCACAAAAGAACGTGTCCTAAACTTTGTTTTATTTGCATCAGAAATGCTGCGGTGAGGAATTTCTATGCCAACAAATAAACTGATTTAGGTTAATCTCTGCTGGGGAGTTTTCCCATGGGAGTAGGATGGAAAAAGCTTCAAGAGATGCATGTGTAATTATATCTGTTCCTGGAGCTTGTTTAGTTGCTCAGATTTCAATTGATGAATTCTAGTGCTGGATAGCACTGGAAATGCATTAGTGTATTTTTATTAGTCCTTATTATTTTTGTTTCCTTTGGTTTTGTTTTGATTGTTTGTTTGTTACGGTTTTGTTCAGATGACATCACCACTTTCTTTTTATCTTTGTTTCATCTGACAATGAGTTGTTTTAGTGAACTTTACAGCCTAAGGTCATTTTAAACTTCGTAAAAATTGTACCAGCTTCTTTGGACAAACCTCATGGAAGCAGACAAGAACTTTAGTTTTAGTTGATCCAGAAATTAAGGGTAATGCATATGCTTGTTGGGGGTCATTTTGCAGAGCAGAAATTAATTTTATTAAAACACTGTATAAAAGTTGGGCTTCCGTTTGATGTTGTGTGAAACTGTTTATTTTGACTCACCAGTGCATGGTAGGGGCATCTCTTTTTGTATGGCAGGGAGATTTTTTTTCTGAGTCTATTTTAGTTACAGGAATTTTCATCATGGTAAAATCAGCACTTAGCTTGTGTCAGAGAAAGCCTAGTTCATTTCTCTTCCCAACAAAGTGTTGTCTGAAGTGGAAAACAATGAAAATACAGCCAAGTTGATGGGGATAGTGGGGCCATTTGGTGAACTGAAACAGTGAATTACAATAGATTCCTCCTGTGCAAACACTGGGTGTTGGCTGGGGGGAGGCCCTTCCTTGGCACAAAGGAATAAAGAGACATGTATGATCAGTACAGAAGCCTGCATTTTGTTCTCTCAGGTGAGAAAGGGGGGAACCTTTTTATTATCCCTTTTGCTAGCAGACTTCTGAGCACTTTGTGCCAGCAGCTGTCTGTATGCAGTAGAATACCTACCATTCTGTGTCCTCTCAGTCGCTCACTGGAGACTTGACGTGTTATTGTTAACAGTATCTCTTCAAAGACTGCTGCCAGTCATTCATTTTACTATGTAATCTCCAGGAAGCCGTTTGAAGCGGTGTTGCTTAGTTACAGTTGAAGAGTGCTGTGCTCTAAGGTTTTTGCTGGTATAATTCATATCGCAGGAATACAGGTCGGGTACCACATTCTGCATTCGTTCGGGCAATATCGAGAGAGCAATCCTGAAATCTTTTGATGGTGAGAGAGTGAAAAGTTTACTAAATATCAAATATGTACTTACATAAGGAGCTATAGATCTTCTGGCTATGTAGTAGATGAGTTGCTAAAAATTTTAATTTATACTTACTAAAGGTTAGTGTCTATTATGAAGATTTAAAGACTAAATTTATCAAGATTATGCTGTTGTGCTATGACCATATTGGCAGACTGCATTTCAGGGATTATTTAATGCAGTTAAGACTTCTTGTTTGGTTAAATCTTTGCAGTGCATCCTCTGTTTTAAAATATTCCATAATTGGTCAACATAGCTGTAACAGAGCTTCATATCAGGGCGTTCTCTGTGTAAAGGTCTCTGTGTGACGGAAATGCTTTTGAGATGTGCTTGCAAATGTGAGAGCATGATCAAATAGTTAGCTACATTGAGTCATCAATGCAGGCTTAAAATTGTGCTTATTAGTTAGATAGCCCACTGTGAGCCTTTTCTCTCCCCTCCCCCCCACCCCCCTCTCAATCTCTCTTTCTTAAAATCAAATCAGGATCTGCTGAAAAACATAGATGGGCACAAAAAAGCGTTCCATGAGATCCACAGGACGAGGTCTGTTAATGGTGTGCCTGTTCCACCTGATCAGTTAGAGGATATGGCTGACAGGTAAGGCTTTCATTCTGAAATAAAATCTTCTGTGCATGAAGGGGAGCCTGTTTGCT